>CABFWB010001801.1:0-99673 GCA_902151455.1 Timema bartmani
TAGCTTCCCGGACCGTAATCTTGAAGTTCGTCAGTGAGGTCACCTAAAAAGTCTCCGGTCGGTGGACTCCGATCGCCGGGCGTTCCGTGAATAGAACGCTATCTGTAGGTTGCACTTATACAGCATCCTTGAAAAATTGGGGGCCGCGTTTTGTATCACGTATCAAACGTATCTATTCAAAGATTAAAGAGAGAGAAAATATGTGTGGTGCATCACACCATTTATTTTCTAGATAGTTTTATACGTTATTTTCACTCAAAGGTGGTTAATTTTCCTCTAAATTTTATATTCTTCATTCCTTACATATTAACGAAATCAAAATGTGAATACTCCGGATGGGTATTAAGATAACCTTCTAACGGCACTTGGTCGTATCCATCCCGGCGTCCTTTGTTCGTATCCTGACTGGGTTAGTAT
The DNA here is from genome assembly GCA_902151455.1 of Timema bartmani. NCBI lineage: Eukaryota > Metazoa > Arthropoda > Insecta > Phasmatodea > Timematidae > Timema > Timema bartmani. The sequence continues at coordinate 418 of CABFWB010001801.1, forward strand.
ACGACCTGATCGTCCTGGATTCAAGTGCGTCAGTTTATCTCTCAACGCTAGATTTAAATATTGAATTAAATTGTGTCCGGGTGCCAGGTACTTTCATGTTCCCTACCAACAATTAGACTTGGTTTAATCTAAATTAAAGAGAACATAAATTAAAGAACACAAATTAATATTAGGATTAATTTTCCCCATAGTTTGGTTCTGGTTACTAAGAAATAAATGTAAATAATGGATGTTTAGCTGGAGTGCCCGCGCGAGTGTGTAAAATACGTCCGATTTGAATGATAGTGTGCCCGAGAGCTTTTAAGATACGTCAGTTATGGTTGAGGGTGTTCTTGCGAGCTTTTAAGATACGTCAGTTATGGTTAATGGTGTGCTCACGAGCTTTTAAGATACGTCAGATATGATTGAAGGTATGCTCGTGAGCTTTTAAGATACGTCAGATATGGTTGAAGGTGTGCTCACGAGCTTTTAAGATACGTCAGATATGATTGAAGGTGTGCTCACGAGCTTTTAAGAAACATCAGATATGGTTGATGGTGTGCTCGCGAGCTTTTAAGAAACGTCAGATATGATTGAAGTAGGGTTTTGCCGAGCTTTTAAGATACGTCAGATATGGTTGAAGGTTCGCTTGCGAGTGTTTTTCCAATGGCTGCCACAAGGACCTCTTGCAACTCTCACTGCGTCCCCTTGGACGATTTCCTTAATTAGAAGGAAATCGGCAAAGGGCACTTTCACTGTCACTTAAAAAACTGCAACTTGGTTTAGGGAGATCTTTTATGATTTGTCCTGTTCCTTACAGCTAAATTTTAAGGATCGTAAATACTTAAAAACACACAATTATATATAGTACCCCTATTTTAGAGAGTGAGACCAAGTTCCGCTTCAGTATGTCCTTCACTAAAACTTATAGATCCTGCTAAAGTTAACATGAAATATATGTTATGCTTCACTAACAAAGGTACTAGCAGCAAACATTTTATACACGCGGAGGTATTTTGAGCCTCTGACATATTAGAGCTTCTTAAAGTCATATAATATATTCTAGCCCTTTAAATTTAAAACTCTAAGGGCACATTTTTTTAAATAACTTTTATATTTATTAAAATAGAATCTAACTAGAATTACAAACTCATCTTTCTCTTTTAGGGCAAAAATATAATATGTTACATCTCCTAACTAAATCTACAGTAGCCCCATGACTTCTTTGGTGCTGACTGACAGCTGACGACTTTGGAAAGTTACCAGATCAAATTATGTATCCCTACGCCGAACCATATGATCTGCAAAAACATGTGTTTAGCAGCTGTCACTTCTGACAGTCAAAATTTAGGTACATACCTAAATGTTGACTGCCAGAAGTCAGCTGTGAACTGTCAGTCAGCACCAAAGAAGTCATGGGGCTACTGTATGTACGTATATAATAGTACATTTGAAGCGTGCAGAGCAACTAGCCTGTGGCCACACCCACGACAATTCAAACAAAAGCTATTCTCACCAAAGTAGCATATAATTCCTTTCCCCCTGCTCCTGACATCTGCCAAGTAGTTCCCAGACTGCTCGTCATCTGATCTGACACATGATCAATATCTCCCTACTCACTGTCAGTGGTGGAGAGATTCAAGGCCACCAGATGGGATAGATCTCCCCACCTCCCTCAAACTCGTACTACATCTTATCTCCAAGCCATCTGGTACTATCACTTTCAGGAGCAGTTCTTCCTGACATGTTTATAGGAGGCAGGGGTTTATCACTAGTCTGTCACACTCAGGGGCACAATATTGAATGTTTATACTTTCCCTCGAACTTGGTAAACACGTTATTTTTCCCCTCATTGCGTTCTTGACCTTGTGAATATTTGACTAAATAGGCCTTTCTATTGGATACAGGGCAAGATTTGTTTGTACAACAGACGTTATTCATGAAAAATATCTCGCATTGAACAAATGAAAGATGGACATTGTGACTATACATGGCAATTAGGCATGATGACTAGACCGGCAACTAGGCATGATCACTAGGTAGGATAGCTAGGCATGATAACAAGATATGCTGACTAGGGATGTGGTATCGAAAGAAACGTATAGATACTGTACTCATTAAAAGTATCGGAAGAAAAATATCGATACCTTATTAGTATCGAAATAAAAGTATTGATAACAGTAAGTATCGGTATCGAAACGCAAATAAACTTTTCTGCTTCGTTTGCTTGGGACACCCTTTAGGGGTCGCCCATAAACCACGTAAAGCCTTTTTTCCTACCTTTTTAGCCCCCCTGACCCCATGTAACATAATGTAGACATTTAGCTTAGCCTCCCTTCCCCCCCCAACCTGTGTTACGTAAATTTTCTTACCAAGAATGAATTCCATTATTCCATGGGGAAGTTTTGTGATACTAAAGGAGGGATTCAGATTTAATACTCCTTAAAATCAATTTTAAATCCTGGACATAAATACTTTCAGAGATTATTATTATTTATTGATAGCTACACATACAAACAGATAAGACAGACAAGTACAGACATAAATATGTTGAACTTAAATTCCTCAGGTTCATGAGGAATAACCTCTGCTATATTTATGTTATGGATGCCAGGTTTGCGATCTGAGTAAGAGCAAGACGGCACTACTATGTACTGGCTGGGATGGTCCTTTTCTATAATAGCGCTCGCTAGATGATGATGTTAAAGTGTTCACATCAGATGCTTGACGCTGCAGGAAGACATCGTTCTTAATATTGTGTACTTTTTTATATAGTCATATTATCACCATAATATAGAGCTATTTAAAGAACTCTTGGTATATAACTTTTCTAAATTATTATTGGATTAATCTACAATTTTACTTTAATTAACTTATCGATACCTAGACTTATGTTTCGTTCCAACATCGATCCTAGATTCTGGCTTCACTCTCGAAAAAGACTATATGGCCAATAAAGCAGAGATTGGGGTTCAAATACCTGTCGGGTATACTCAGAGTGGCTTTTCCTAAATTGTTTTATAATATCTCTCCACGTTAATGAGGGTAGATTGACTCTAGAACTCTACCTTCCTCATTTCTCAAACATTAGATAAATATAATAAAAATAATTAGATTAACTACAATTTGACTATACCACCCTACAAAATGTGTACTAAAAAGGTTGAATGCTAAAGAAAATTTACCAGCATTTGCATAGAGGGTGAATGGGAAACTATTTAGGAAAGGCAACCCTCAGTAGACCTGACTGGTATTCGAACCCCATTTCCCCAAAATCGGCCGTCTAGTCTAAATTGTAGTTCTCTCAATAGACAATGCAGCCACCATAGCGTATGTATAATAGTTATTATTATTACTACTATTACTATTAGCACCGCGTCTTACTACCCATTCGGTTTTATGCACTTACACTATTGTGCAATGGTGGGCTGATTGTGAGATGAAATGGAGGACCTACAGTTTAACGTGGAATCCGAACCACGGTGGAGGCCTGGCATTCCTCACATTCACAAGTTGTGATTAATACACATCTTGTCAGAGGTGAAGGAAGGGTTTGGCAATCAGATAAATCTGTGCCGGGACCGAGGTTTGAACCCCGGACCCTCAGCACAGAAGTCTGACACCTTACCCCTAGACCACCAGCTCACGTATAATAGTTGCATTTATATACACACACACTAGAATTATCAGAAGAGAAAAGGTATAGGCCTAAATACACCTACCTTTTATAATTAATTAATGATATTTGAAGCTTTATTTTTCATAACATGCTGCTGGTATGAAGAAATAACACCATTGATGGACTTCTCAAACTTGCCTTGAGATAAATTCTGTACTTAAGCTTCTTTTCATGTCACCACAACATCTTTTTGAGAGACACTATTTTTTCTGGATAGCACTTTCTATACGCAAGCAATAAACAAGTCTCCTTTTGAAGAAATTATTTTTGTTTTTATACAAACACAAGCGATTATTCACGGCTTATGTAAAATAATGTGCAGTAGGAATATAAGTTATACTCAAACTCAACTACACTTATAAATTAAGGCCTCTTCGACTGACAGCTGTTATCCAACTAAAAACACGTGAATGGTCAGTAAATTGGACAAATCTAAACAAATGCCGTGAATATAAACATGTCACTGTCATCCGCGTGAAAATATGTTTTTTCGAAAGTGCTTGGCGTTCGTAGTCTCAGGCAGACAATGCCACCTAAGCGCATTCGAAATATTGATTAACAAAAAGTGTTAAACTTGTATTTTCAACGCCAAATATATTCAGAAGTTATCCATAAGTATGTTTATCAAAGCTGAAAACATAAACAATAATATTATTTTTCAATATTAGAATTTGATTTTAAGACCAGTGTTGCGTAACACTTTGATGTATCCCACCCTTCCCCTATGTAACAGCATGTAAACATTAGACTCATCTCCTCCCCCCCCCCTCAAAGCGTTACGTGGTTTTTGGACGACCCCTTAGTTGACTGAGTTCATTTACTTCTACAAAAGCTTATTTTATTTGGTTTGTGATGCTCATTAATAAAGGAGGGGGTAGCATACTGATCACATCTTGCCCCTACAACCGGTCGGGTGTCAGGATGTATTGATAAACAAAGATGAAAGAACAGCTATGAATAGTGACGAGCTAAAAAAAGATTGAATGCTAAAGTTACTTCTTGCTTGACACGCAGAAGATGACTGAGAATTGAGAAATAGTGTCATTTTGTTCTTCCTCTACCGTCCAACCCAAGTAGACATTTTTTAACCCCCAGCATGAGTGAAGACAACAAAAAAGTTGTTTCTTTCGATACCAATCCGATACCGGAGTGTGAGTACTACTATCAGTAAAAGTTTCGGAAAAAGTGTCGATTGAGAAAAATACTAGTATTGAAGGGAAAATGTCGATATTGTAAAGTATCGATACTTTTCATATCTCCAATGCTGACTACATAGGGTAACTAGGCATGGCGATGGCGACTACACAGGATGACTAGGAATGGCGACTACACAGGATGACTAGGAACGGCGACTACACAGGATGACTAGGAATGGCGACTACACAGGATGACTAGGAATGGCGACTACACAGGATGACTAGGAATGGTGACTACACAGGATGACTAGGCACTAATTAGATTCTTTGCACCCACATTTATGGTCACAGTAATTATCTAATGCTTCTCTACCGTGTTAGACAGAATTGCCGGTGTCGGGAATATTGGGGTTCAAATCACGGTCGTAGGCACTGAGGGCTGTGTTCCCTAAAGGTTTTCTTCCTCCCTTCTACGTCATTTTATATGGATTTCCTACTCTCCTAGTGAAATTAATATGTGCGTATAGCCTGAACGGGTACTAAGCTGCTTGGAAAACAAAATGTTGTTTGTAAATCTAGCCGGTGCTAGGACAAATCCTTCAATCTATTAACTTTGAAATGTAGAACATTTTCACATAGCTGAAGGACACGCAAGTCTAGGGACTTTACGTATTTTTACACGTTGGGGATATCCTCACTTTGATTTATGTACGAGTAGTTTCAAAATCCTTCAATCTATTAACTTTGAAATGTAGAACATTTTCACATAGCTGAAGGACACGCAAGTCTAAGGACTTTACGTATTTTTACACGTTGGGGATATCCTCACTTTGATTTATGTACGAGTAGTTTCGATTGAATGAGTAAGATATGATTAATACCAAAAAATACCTGTAGGGATTGTGAGAAACCATTTTAAAAGAATCACCCTCAGTACAAACTTTTGGGATCTTGAGCTCCTTCACACACGGCCACTCAGCAGTGCTTCTGGAAGCACTTACGCTCGCAAATACTAGAGATAAATGGGGGGTTTCACACACAGCCACGGAACAGCAATGCTTCCTCCGGTCTGAGTAGTTGGCTTCGCAGCTGGTGGTGGCCACTGAAAGTGGCGCTGCTAGTCATTAAACTAGACATTAAATTATAGGTTTTGCACGGGGCTGCCGCCACGCCACAATCTTGGTGGCGCGTACGTGGCGCGTCGGTAGCGCTGCTAACACGTGGCTGTTGGTCGCCAACTCCCTACCCAATACCCCCAGTCTTTACGTGAAAGTGAATGATAATGCTTGAGTTATCACAATTTTTTTTGTTGAATCTTTTGACAATTACTTTGTACAAATTGCCGGGGGAAAACTTCAAGGCATTTTGTACTTATGGAACTTATATTATGAAACTAATATGATTGTATGTTAGTTTATATTTTGTGCATAGCCTACAATACAGAGTCGAGCTTTAAAAAAATATTCAATTTTTATCTCAACTCGGTGTCGAATCCAGTGTTTCATATTGTGGAATGGTCTGTCCCATGCTGTTTTTTTCTTTGTTTACTAATCGCATTGCTAATTCCAGCTAGAAGCTCTTGAAATGAGTTTTAAGACATGTGAAGTTATGAAAAACGCTTTCCATGATTCTTTTATAGATCATCAAATAATTTATCAAACAGTCCCCAAAACAGTATTTCCAAAAGCAATGAATGAACCCTGATTATTTTCTTTCTATTTTTACGTATATTCTTCCTTAGTATAAGCAGCATTACAGTAAAAGTAGATATTTTTCCAAGCTGGTGTAAGCAGGATTTTAAACATGCGTAGGTAGTGCTTCGAACGCACGTTAGCAGCACCACCGAAGCTTGTGAGTGGCGCTGTTGAAGCGCTTCTCAGAAGCGCTGGTAAGTGGCCCAATGTGAAAGGGCTCTTTATCATTGGTGAAATGTGGGTTTGCCCTTTCAGAGTGATGGGTTAGTGGCTGGGAACTGGATGTTGTGCCTGTCCTAGTCTTAAGTTAGATTATAAGGCATATGAAGCTGCGACAGGCCTTATAAGCGAATAGTGAAAAATATATGATTCGAATAAAAAACTGACCCAGGCAACAGGCTGGAAACAATAATGGATGAAAAGTAAATTATATAATAAGAAAACTAGTTTTCCCATTGTATAATCAAGTCCAAGGCAATGATGTGTGATATAATATTGCACTTATTAATCTTTACGAAGAATATATTAACATTTTCATTTCAATTTTTTGTTTGTTTTTCCTTACAATTTAAAATTTCATTCCTTCGTTCAAAGGCATGTTACTGTGAATAATATTCAAATCCTAGGAATACAGAGATACAAAATTTGTATTATTTAACATGTAATGTTCTTTTATTTCTATAAGACGTTTGCTTGGATTTAATAATGAAAAATGTAAAACATTGCCAACCTAATGACAATACTCGATTTCATATTATTATTTTACCAAGATATTGTTGAATATTTTAAAATCATTGCATTATTAAATATCTTAAAATTGTTACAATAACATAACAAAGTCGTTGAAGCGATGGTAATCCATAACCTTTTTGCATGTGCAATACCAGTTTATTCAATTTAATTTTTAACAATATTAATAAATATGGAAAATACACACAATACGCATAAATATCAACAACAAATTACACATTACGTTGATTAAGAGTGTTAGTCAAACTGGTTTAATGTAGCCATATAAATGAAAATTGTTTTTTTGCGACAGCAGCCAATGTCGTTAATATAAACTATAAATTTTGTGTTCATGCACCTTTGTAAATATGTTATGGGTAGAGCCGGAAATTGAGTAAACCTAGATTTACCAGGACAAAGCAACTTCCGCTATGTGGCAACCATGCTTCCCGGCCTACCCACCACGTGGATCCTAAAGCAGTTTAAATCGCAGTATAGCACAAGCAAAGACTTTTTTTAATTACTGTCTATCTAGAGCTCAAAGGGGCATGGAATGCGATTTTGTAACTCTGTATGCAAAATGGTGTATCTCAGGTGAGGACATTGAAACGATAGTTTCAAGTGCTACTTCGATAGTAAAATGAGTCTTTATTCTCCACAATATGGTAATGGACATAGATGGAGGAGTGCGTTTCCAGGCACGCAAAGTCATCCGTCTTCATATACACTGGAGCAACAATACACAGGTACAAAAAGTTCGTGATAAATTTGCAAACTATATTCAAACGCATACTTTTGAAGGTTGGCTGCCATGCGTAAGTGAGTGCATTTCAGTGAAAGACATGATTTTTAGTTCTCGTTGAATTCATTTAGATCTTATTTCCATGTACAATTTAATGAATAATATTGCAATATTGTCGCCTACAGTAATTTTATCTTAAGCGTAATCAAAAATTTGTGCGTTTACCGTGTCTGTGTTTAAATTATTTTTCCTATGTTTCTTTGTTTGAGTTTTAGAATATATGTTAGGATCAGAAACTTAAGTCAAGCGAAGTTAGGTTAGACTAGGTTTTATCAGGTTAGATTTGTTTATAGAATAAATAAAAGGCTGAAGATTTCCAATATATTGGTTTCCTACAATAAATATTAAAACCACCACAATTAAATGATTCACTTAGTTGCCTATAGGTGTGTATATTTTTTTAATAGTTTTCGAGAATGAAAAGTTTTACGTCAGAGTTCACTAGAAAAATTCAATGCAATACAAACTAAGTGATGTGTGTGTTATTTTAACATAAACAAACCATATAAATATTTCTGAAACAAATTTGACTTTGAATTTTTTACAACTGTTTTGTTTTAAACTATTTTGAAAGGACCATAATTATAAGATTAATAGATTAATGTATAACTTTCGCCTCTACAGCATCTCGTTTTATACAAACAATGTGAGGTTTACGTTATTTTAACATAAACAAAACAAAAGAAAAAGTATTTTTTTACAAATTGTTCTATTTTTAGGTTGCCATTGATGGCATTTAACCCCATTATTGTATATTTTGTTCTATATAAAAACATTTGAACCATTGTATCAATAAGTAGGGCAGACATTTATAGGTTATGTTGATAGGTGGTGAAGTACACTAAATTGACAACCAAGGGGCTGAAATATAAATATTATAATACTCACACGTTGAATTGAATGCAGCTGTTACCTCCCTCCACATATTCTCAATCACTCCACGGTTGTTGTGGAATTTGTGTCAGCTTTACCAAATAGGAGGCCTGACAAATACCTCGCCAATCAGAAGCTCGACGTCCATCTTGTCACTTCAAATCGCTTTCAAAAACAAACTACTTTGCTCTAAAGTGAATCGTTACGGATTGCTCCGATCCACCTTGCATCTCTTTGCCTCAATTCACTGACTGTTTGTTATGATCAGGGCCTGAAAGTTCATGACATTCTATCTTTTTTTTCTGTGAAGTCGATCACAATGATAGCTTGTATATAAGCACATTATATGATATCTTTATATTGAAATCATTACTTTTTTGTGTATATTATTCCATCGTTGAAGGGTTTTTACAGTTTATACCACTGTGTGGCATTTTTTCTTGTTTTTACTCTTATCGTACATTATATGTCAATTTTAGAATCACTACATAAAAATTTTAACTCAAAATGGGTAATTTTTTATTTCACAAACTCATTATTTCCATTTACTTGGAGAATTAGTTTTCTCGTGTAGTTACGGCTTCGGTCAGACATGAAACAATGAACATAGCTTAATGTTTTCTGAAGGTAAATAATAATCTTTAGAAGACATTGAATAGGATATATCACCAGGTGGCATTCCAAGTACATGCTACAATAACATCCGTGGATGTAGAGCGAAGTTTCTCCAGGAACAGACACCTCTTGGCCGATAATCGCGACCATTCACACCTGAGAATTTGAATATAGCCTGTGTTGTATATTACAATGCAGAATAAGGTAAGTCTATGATATAATTCTCTATCTTTCGTGCACACAGATTTTTTGCCTATTTTATTATTTTTAATATGAATGTTGGTCATACAATTAATTATTTATTTCTTCATTTGCATAACTCCCCAGCCATTTTCATAAACGGAAAAGAAGAAAAATAGGATTTTAAATGTATTATTTTATTTTTTATGGGCATCTTTTGTATTTTTGAGGATATAAAAACTAAGTTTTTAAGTGCATCTTTGTTGCTTTTAAAGGTTTTTTTATTTTTGAAAACATAGCAAACAATTTTAAGTGCCTTTATTTTGTTTTTTAAGGGCAACTCCCGGGCCCTGGTTATGAATCATAGGCTATATATATGAAATTGTTCTCTCCGTGTTGCCTCACATCTCATTGTTGCCTGTGTGCTCTTACCCTTAGTATTTCAACTATGAAATCATGTATTAATAGCTCAATCATCGAATTTCTAAATTTAGCTAACCTCATGAAGGCTTCGATACTAGTTTATTTATCATAGTTTTAGAAACGTAGACTACTTTCAATGTGAGCTCTAGAAATATATTATGTTGAAAGATGTGATCATAAACTAATATTGATCATCTGGATACACGAGAATACCTCTGTGTCGATATAACGACTGTAGCACATTGCCAATGATTGCTTCATCCCTTATTCAAACCTGCTGAACGACCCTTTACTTAGTACTATCAATCTTTACTTCAAAAGCATTCTCATTTTTATGTAAGGATTTATATAGTTCAAAAAACGTTGTAAGCAATGGACGCCCTGAGTTATAGTGGACTGTCATGTACAGATAAAAGTTTTGTGAATACATATTATAATGAATACAGTTTTACTCTGATATTTTCAAACAAATACTTCCCTCCTAAGGCTACTTTTATCATTTGATATCTATATGGTTCACCAAACTGACAGCACAATCGTTAATCCAATTTAAAATATCAGTAAAGTATTGGAAAGAGAGAAGAATCAGAACTAAATTTTGGTAAAATATTATATTTATCCCCTTGTACTAGATAATTATTAACTGTAATACCACCTGCTTCGGCGACCGCATGGTCTAAGGCCCTATTCTAGCAATATACTAGACTGCCGATAATAGGGAGATCGTGGTTTGAACTCAGTTGAGTGTACTGAGGGTGTTTTTTCCTAAAAGGTTTCCCACTCTCTCCACGCAAATTCGGGTAAAATTCCTCTAAATGTAATATTCCTCCGCCCTAACCCCCTATCGTAATTAGTACACAAGCGTATAACCCGAATGGATAGTAAGCCATGGTGCTACACATTAAATAGATATGATAAAAATAAATAACTGCAATACCACCATCGTTGTTCACGTGGACTAGACTAGCAACTATTAATTAGGGGGCCGCGATTAATAAAAGGTTAAGAACCACTGGACTAGATGACAAGCGCATCTGGTTTAGTAGAGAATGGTAGGTCAAGCTTAGAATCCTAACCGGCTTTAACATGAACGTATTTTTAAAATGATTTTCCAATCTCCCTCCACGGAAATTAAGTTACGTTTCCTTTAAATGAGACCTTCCCTATTCCTACCCCATTAATGTAGTTAAATGGTAATAGGTTGGACGATTAACAAGACATGCTGCGGAAAACCAGAACAAACTTCAAAAATATTGTAAGGGATTTAAAAAATAAGTAGGCCTACTAGTGTGGCACAAATGATTAAATTGTTTATAATTTATCATAAATATAAAGTTTTATAGTCGCGAAGCTTTTCGATTACTAAATTATACTAGATCTTAACGTTTTCTGCTGAGCCAAACTCAAGAAAGTGTTTTTTTGTCTGTCTTACAGTTTATCTCGCTAGATTCAAGAACTATCTGGTTCTACAGCTGAAACGGTTTAATGAATTTCGTTAAAACTGTGTGTTTATATACATTTATACTATTTCTATATTGAGAGTTGTTGATCTAGAAAATAATAAATTTAAGTTCAAAAGTTAAGTTGTAATTAAAGTGTATACTATATAATGTGATGTTGAAATACAATTAAAAAAATTAGAAAGATTTAGAGGAGCATTTTGCATGATTATTAACAATTAGAAAAGATTAAAATACTTCATCAACTTGTACAATGGTTAAACGAGTTGATGAATAGTCTAAAACATAGGTTAACACATTAAAATATTAATACAAGAAATATAACAAACAATATAACATGATATGAACATTTACATTAAAGTCAAGATTGATTTTGAAATCATTATAAATGAAATTAAGTTAACATCAGCAAAGTTGATTTAGATAATGTTGAAATATGTTTGTCTTAATAATTCCTCTTTGTTATCTTTTATAATAACGTAACAATTATAATTAATCACTCCTTATATTAACTCTAATAATATTTTATCCTCATGCCTTCTTTAATTTCATTTGTAATATCCATGAATATGGTACTAATGTACTGAAACATTTTGGATTGAAGTAGTCCAGACACTTTTTCCAGTGCTGGATTTCAAAGTAGTAACGGGACATCAATCAATTTAACTACTCCTTGCTTAAAATGTGATAATTCAGAATGTGTTCTAAAATGTTATCCATATATTGTTTATTATATATTTATATCATATATATAATGAATTATTTTATATTATGTATGTATATAACATATATAATACATTATTTATATATGTATAAATATTATATATATATTATGAATTATTCATATAATAAATAAATGTTTTATATATATTATGAATTATTTATATATATATATAGATATTTATATTATATATATTATGAATTATATATAGTATCAATTATTTATATATATATATATATATATATATATATTACACCACATTAGTAAAACTGCGTAATTCACGAACTGGGCAAACATTTCACTATAGCTTGCCCATTTCATTAATTGGAACATGAGCTACTACAAGCTTAACTGAAATTGGTTCTAAGATATTATAAAAAACTAAAGCCAACCGAACTTAACCTAAACTTCCATTTCAAAAATGTTTAAAAGTTAAATTTACTTAAAGCATAAACCTGTTCCTCGTTGATCCAGTTCACGGACGGGGAAAAAAACTCATCCAAATCATAAATTGGGTAAATATTAGAGGCCAGTTCATGATATAGTCAGTTCATGAATAGGGAAGAACAGTTAATGAACTGAACTATTCTTTGCCCAGATCGTGAAATGGCTAGGAGGAGAGGGTAGTTCACGGAATGGGCAGAAATTTGCCCGATTTATAAACTAGGCAAATTAACGAATGGGGTGAGATATACATGCTGTTCGGAAACTTATAGCCCAAACTGCCCATATAGCTTGTTTGAACCAAAAGTAATACACGTTTCATAGGAGTTAGGTGCGTAGCACTTCACATGTAATAATGACACGCACTTTCTGCAATGTAGGACCGTTAATAATGACCCTCAGAGCGGATTCGCACTTCTAGATGTACTGGTGTGTTATTTACTATTTATTGTGCTGCTGCCGTGCTCCAATATGTCTAGGTTTGCAGTGCGACGCGCCCTACTCATATGCAACCTGCTGTACACGCATGCTTGTAAAGCTTTGCGCTCCTGGCGCTGTACGTCGAAGCTTTGTACACAATTTAATGATATTAGCATAAGTTTCCGGATGTAAATGTATGGGGATTTTTATTACTTTTGTTTCAAACAAGCTATATGTGGAGTTTGGGCTATGAGTTTCCGAACACTCTATATTTGCATTTAAAATCTTATGCTCGGCAATGATAGTGCAGGTTTCTCACAAAACTATACAATACATAGAATAATATCAATAGCTGAAAACATTAATTTAAGATTCATATCGGATTATGCCTACTTCGTTTTTCCACTGTTTTGTAATGGCTTTAGCATGTATTTTACTATCATTCAAAGCTGTTAAACTCGAGGTCATACGATGATTATTGTTCCTAATGTCCAGTGAAACCATTTATCAACACAAGCTTGACAGCGCTTCAAGTTTTGGCAAACCGAACTAAAACTTTACTTGGACTTTAATCTGTCGGGAATTTTCTCGCTCTCTGAGCAATATGGGGTGGCAAAAAAGGGATGCTACTATTAGGAGCTGCTAATGATTTTTGTTTATAATTATTGTGTAAGAAAAATAATGAAGATTCTATTAGATAAATCAAATGCTGTCATTTTTAATTGATAAAGTGTGCAAATTCTAAAATAGCCTAAATATAAAATAAGTTCAATTATCTGCATATCATTTCAAAAAGCTAAATGTAAAAATTATTGAAAGGAAAAGCACGTAAGAGGGAAAATTCCCACATTAGAAGTTATATAATACAAGTGAAATATTAAATTCGTGAGTTGTGTAGAAATAAATAGCTCTACGATAGTAAAAGCTTTTAATTTACGATTCTGAAGGATAGTAAAATATACACTTAATATATAAAGATTAATCTCATTTATTAAAAACATCAAATCTATATTTTTTTAAATTATGATAATATTGTACATACTTTCAAATACATACATTACATATTTTCAGATTTCAGAAATGAGTAAGCTTACCTAAAGCTAATTTTTAATTTAAAGGCAAGGTTACAAACTATTAATAATGCAGATCTATTAAAATATATAGAATATTATCAAAATCGTTTAGGCTAATTTTGAAAAGTTTCAGATTAAAAAAAGAAGTCCTAGTTGAATAATTTTTAAAAAACCATCATCATGTAAAACATTTTAACAGTTCTTATTGCTCAAAATCATTCATAAACTAAAACATTCCCACACATTCATATTGGTAGATGTGGCATGTTTACAAAAAATATATTTCTTACAAGCTAGAGTAATATTATGATTTGAATGACAATTTCTGATAGTTACAAAAGTTAGGTTTTAAAACGACTTTAATGTCAGGTCATGTTAATATATGTGAACCCGTATTTGATATTGAATGAATTGAATTCAATATTCTTTAGAAAAAATATTGAGACAAGCACAAAATAAATGGTACGGAATTCCACACGAACTTTCTCGCTCTATTGTTTAAAAATGGAGATATTTAATTAAAACTCATAATAAATGTGAAACGAAATAATATACACTAGAAAACCCAAGCATAAATTGCACTATACTCACATAAAACTTTTTTTTTAATCCTGGTTATAAATTCTATAATTTTATATTTAAAGAATTAATGTCCTCATTTGTATATTTGGACCAATAAAAAGAATTGATATTGGGTCCCCAAGGGTCAACAATTCATATTAAAATTTCGACTTCCGGTTAAAATGTTAACATTTTATTAGGTGTTGCACATCTTCAGGTCATCGCATTGCTATTAAATTACTCATTTATAAATTTTGACCACTAAAAAATGTAAATATTGTGATGTTATTTTTGGTTAAAAGAGTTACTTATAATAGAAATCTAATAATCAGTTGACTAAATTCTTCAAATATAATATATCGTTGACAATTTTACTGTTTATTTGTTTTAAATTTCATTCAAAACTCATAAAGTTTTGAATATTCACTATTTATTCATTTACAATTAAATGAATATGTTATACATATGATCTACTTACCTTTATTTCATTATATTACATCATTTTTCTTTATTTGATTCATAAACTGCCAACCCGCCATGTTTATTATTTTGTTGGTAGGTGATTTTAACGCTATCTGCTCCAGAGAGTGGTTTATTTCGGAACTATTCGATTAGTTTATTTTTATGTTCTTGGACGCTTATAGCATCTGGCTGTCTCTTGAAACAATAATTGCCCCTAGCGGAAGAGATTATTATTCTCGGTTTTTAAATGGTGCCAAGTCTAAATTAATTCTAAAGATGAATTATGTTCATATGTAAAAATTATAATTATCTTTATAGTAATACTCCCAATATTTAAATAGTTAAGATTGTTTGTTTTATTCTTTGTTATAAATCCCGGTGAATATTTTCTCTTAGGCCAGTGATTGTTTATTTTAAAACAAAAAGAACGTGTTTGTGTTTTGTCTAAATTTTTGTTGTGACTCTTAAATTGGCTTCGAAAGTGAAAGGAAGGACCCGATCTGGGGATCCTTCAATTATATTGTTTATTGGTTCCTGATAAATTTTATCATCCAAAACTTGAAGAAAAGGATGTATTAACTTGTGAAGAAGGTTGAGTGGAAGTTTTCAAGGAAGATTTTTGTGGAAATTTAAGGCCGGAGAGTTAAATATTGACGGAGCTTTGGGTCAACATTTACCAGAGCAAGGACATTTTTGGGTGAGATCAAATCCATCTGTAATCATCCTGTTATGGATGTAAATAATTAAGCATAATCCTTAAAATTACTAAAGAAGGACAAATAATTTCAGTTTTCAAACCAGAATTAATACCTTTTGTCCACCTCAGAACAATATTTTTTTTTTGTTTATTAATTGTTACATGTTATAAAGAATAAATTTTGTTGTTAAAATCCTGTTATTTGCTTAAAGAAATATTACTATTATACTCACAATTAAAGTGAGAGTTTAACAATTTCAAGTATTGCTTAGCAATACTTATATTAATTTTATAATTTGGGAGGCATGCCTTAATAGGTAGGGTTTATTTAAGGATATCATTCACTACAATAATTAAAATCACTCTTTAAATTTAATTGTTTTATTTTTATTTACATCAATGTACATTGTATTTTCTTTTGAACTTGCATCCCATGTATAGCGATGCTCAGTAGATTGGATTGGTCAGAGCAAGAATAATAATCTGCATCAGGAAGTCTTCGGTTGTAAGTGTCCAACTTAAGTCCAAACTTTAGGTAAAGTCCAGGGGTCTTGAGAGAAAGGGTTTTCGTATTACCGCTGAGCAGTTTATGGGGATAAATTTATTCAATAATTAAAAATCTACCTACCTCACAAAATAAAAGGGGTTGGTAGTTGGCGCCCAATACAATATTATTATATATTATATATATAAAACTAAAATTCATTCGTATATTCATTCCAAAATTAATAAAAAATAAATAATAATAAATAAATAAATAAATAAATAAACATATAGACATAATAAATAAAAAAAATTTTTTCATTACAATATTGACTATTGAGTCTAAAATGAACAAGTTTTTATTTTTAGTAGCACTACAATTTTGCAATGATAAGTTATTTAGTATCTTAAATAGTGGCGGAGATACGTAAATTTTTGCTTTAGTAAAATACCTTGAATGTCATTTTCATATTAAAATGAAACAATCCATTTTATTTAAAAACTTAATCAACAGCTAGATACGAATTTTAATCAAAATCGTTAGAGCTGATTTTGAAAAAAATCTATATCTTTTCGATTTTTATCCATCTACTCTTAATTTTAGGGTTGGACAGACACACAGACAGACGGAATTTCAAAAAAACACCTTTTAGGGTTCTTGGGGTCATGAGACGTTGACATCCATCAACATTTTGGGCTAGTTTTTATTACGATCGCAATACTTTACCTTTAGTGTTCGACAAGTCAAAAATTATATATATATACATATATATATATATTTACATAGAGATTGAAAGTTATTGGTTTTATAAACATATGCTTCAAATAAAAGATTTGTATTATAAATATACCTACATATTTGCAATGATAAGTAATTTCATATCTCAAATAGTTTCGGAGGTATGATAAAAAATAAGAATTTAAGCATCATACCGGAACCCTTAAAGTAATTTTGCCGAAATATTGTGAGTAGACATTTTGTTTAAAATATGTATAAATGTTTAGAAATTAAATTTAATCAAAATCATTTGAGCCGATTTTGAGAAAACTTAATTTTTCTATTTTTGCCCTTCGTTAAACAACCCTTAATTTTAGGGTTAGATATCCAATTCAAAAAACCCCTCAGGGAGACCCTATGAAAACCCTAGATACTAAGTTCTAGCACAAACGGTAAAATAGTTTAGGTTCTAGTCTGATATATAGACAGACAGACAGACGGCAATTCAAAAACAACTTTTTTGGATTCGGGGGGGTCATGAAACGTTAACATTCATCACAATATCGAGTTCGATTTTTTTTGACGATCACAATACTTTCTCTACCTGTAAGATAGCGAGAAAATAAAAATATATCTTCATCTATCAGATGTTGGCTCATATTTTATTTTTAGATATCTGGATTTTTGTTGTTTTTTGTCTTGAATTTACTTAGGTTTATAAAGGCTTTTTTTAAATGTATGGACACTTATTCTAATATTATTCCAGATTATAATCTTAATTGTAAAATATTGGAAACTTAATATTTAAAACATTATCCTAAGAGCTTACAATGATTATTATAATTACCTATATACACATTTGGATGTTTATTTTTATTTTTAAATTAGTTGATCAACAAATAATCCTTTAACCTTTTCCTGAAAGTACAATTGTACGCCGATTTTAAAGTTTTAACTTCCGACTGTAAGACGTTCAAAACACTATATTTTTGAAAGGTAAATGGTTTTTCAAAGTTTATGTTTCAATGCCCGGGTACTTGTATAGACACTTTATTTAATGTTTCATATTCAAAAATGGAAGACATCTCTATCACTTCTGAATAGAGATTAGACAAAGATTTTAATTCTATAATTTTATAAAGTCTCGAACTAATTTTTTTTAATACATCGATTTTCAATAGTGAGCCATTTTATGGTTTTTTTTAGGTACTTACCAATAATTACTAATAACTCAATCTTACAAAACAATTAGTAAAACCTTTACAACATGTTCAATACAAATAAAATTAGACCAAACAAGTTTATTCAAACATCAATCACGGTAATGAATCGAAACGAATATAATAAGAGAATCATATTTATACTAAACAAGGGTATGTTTTGATAATGCGCTCAGTAAATTATTGAAAGACTTATCAAACCCATATAAAAACTTACATTACATGTATATTAAAATAAGTGCCCACATTTCAGCGTTATTGAAAACGTAAATACACAAAATTATTAGTTTCGACTATTGGTTGAATTTTAGCACAAACCTATCATTTTTCAACTATTATCATCCATCTCTGTTCCAATTTAGACGCGCACAGACTATCCCACAATGAGCAGTTTTCATCATTGCGTCCAACAGAGCCACATGCCAGGAATTGATGGAATTCTTTATTAGTATGTGTTGGAGTGAGAGCGATAGAAATGGAAAGTGATGCGCACCAGTTTGCTGTATATTAGCATCACGTAGGCCTACCATCAAGCTTTCAATTTAATGTTCTATTTCAAACATTTTTGTTTTTCTAATTTCGTATGATCTATGGCTATATGCTGATGCTAACAGAAAAAGTTAGCAATTTAATATTTTTAAAATATAAAACAGTGACCTAATTTCTTCTTAGTTCGGAATTTCATTTATAATACTAGTGAGAAATACTCGCTAAACTATCGTTCCGGAAGCAGTTCTGAATAGTGAGTGGCCATTGCCACACTCCATGCGTTGATATAGCAAAGTGACCTGTCTGTCTTTGCTTGTTGCAACCGCAGTATAAGGCTTAAGCTGTAAGGTGGGGTGCAGTAGCTGTCTGCACTCAGCCTTTCGTCCTTTTCACGTTACATATTTTAAGTTGCTCTATGTGCTACCAAAAATAAGAATTCTGGTCAATATAGGTTTGATTTCAAAGAGTTACAATGTTAGAATGACATTTTTCCTTGGACATTTTAGTTTTTAGTTTAAATAAAACCAAAGTTGATGTTTCATAATGAACGAAATTTTTTTACCTATAGGCCCTATTGAAAATATGTTACGTAGAACAAATTAGATACGATAATAATGTAGTCGGATGTTCACTACCAAAATACGTTTTCTCTGTATAGTGTAAAGAAAAGTTAAATGGAGAAGTTTTTAATATTGAAATATGTACAATTCTTATGTATCTTTTTTAATCTATTGTGGACTATGATATAATCTAAAATGAAAATGAATGACATGCAGAGAGTATTGAAAACCTCAATATCGGTAAAGTACTGTTGTCTTTTTACCTAACGCACGTTTAAAAAAACGTTTCAGCCGCTTGTTTGAATCAAGAATCTTGATGCTGCTTAGATGCTAATTAATTATTTGGTTTTGAATAAGCTGTAGTCTATTAAACATGGGTTTTATAATATGCTTAAAACAATTTTCTTTGAGACAATTTTTGGCTTACTTTTTAAATTTCTAATGTAAGAGACTAGTTTAAATATGGTAAACCCAATTACTACTAAACAAACTTAGAAATAGCTTAAAAGTAATAGTTCAAAAATGTTATGTGCAAGGGTTTGGTAAGTCATAAATATCCTCTCCTGAGCACATTCTTAGGTTTATTTAAGTACGCAGGCCTATTCCAAGCCTTATCCTGCTATTTGTCTTGGTTTTGGAGATACCCGTGGCAGTAGTCACGCATTCTCAGGAGTAAGGCTATAAATATATAAAAGTTAAAATAGTGTCTGATATATATTTTCAAGTTTCACTGAATATATTGATAGGCCTACTAAGTTATTACAATTCTATGTTTTCTGGTTTTGGAGTTATCCACATCTTTCATCATTTTATTTAAGATGGGGCAGAAAGGGATAAAAGAAAAGGCCGTGCTTTTGTAGTTTTTGAAACATTTTTTCCCTAAATAGATTAAATATACGTATAGTTAAATTTTATACACATGGTGATATCAACAGTTCTTGAATATCTGTCATGAACATATCGGCAGTAGATGAGAAGTAATTTGAATGAAGATGAAAAATAGCCATTAAATTTCAGGACACCTTTGACAAATATTCAAGAACTGTTAATGCCACCATGCGAAGAAAATTAAACTATGCTACTACTGAAAAATAATTTGATTTCTTTTATCAAAAATGTTTTTATAACAAATCGCAAAAAAAACACTATCCATTTCTCGCATCTCCTTCCAGCCAAGTCATTCAATTTAAATTATAATGTAGGTAAGGGTAAAGATATTAAATCTGAGATGTGCACCCTAATATTTCCTTTGGCACGTAAATCTTTGGCAAATGTAAGTATGTTTTCTTGGTTTTAGTGTTAACAGAAGTAGTGTTCAAGCGGTTGAAGATGCCAGGCTCACAAAAGTATATATTATAAATAAACGCCCAATTTCACATTTCTAGGTTTTATATTTGAGAATGCGAAGAATCAGATTTCTGTATTTTGTAGTAACTCGTACCAGCAGCATCCCAGGGCATTAGGGTCGCAATATAGGTAAAAAGAATATTATTCACATTTCTAGGTTTTATATTTGAGAATGCGGAGAATCAGATTTCTGTATTTTGTAGTAACTCGTACCAGCAGCATCCCAGGGTATTAGGGTCGCAATATAGGTAAAAAGAATATTCGCTTGAGGTACACGTCTTCTGGCATCCCTAAGCTCCTTTGGAAAGTTTATTGCTCTCTAAGTTACATTGGTGCTATCAAATAAATGTAAATAAGATTGGATTTTATTATTTTCTTGTTTTCTTTGAAGTTTAAACTGACTTTTATTCGGAGCATACATATATTTGCCTAAATATTTAGTATGTAATTGTAAAAAGATTTTCTACGTTTCCTATGTGTAAGTTTTACTATGTTAAATAAACATGATTTTGTCTTCCAATATAATAGTCCATGAGCCGAACCCCAATTTGGTGGAATTTGATACAATTTGAAAGGATTAAACGTCATTTAAACAGGTGATTCCCCCCTTGCCAGGGAACATAAAATACATTATGGACATCTGAAATCACTATCTTTCAAATACGGTGGCCATTTAAAGATGGTGACCTATGGTTTTATTTAACCACTCATATCTCAGCACCCACTTAACTGATTTCAATTTTCTCTTTTCATTTGTAAGGTAATCTTTATTTATATCTTTTATTTGCCTGCACCTTTTACGTAACTCTAACGGTTCTGCCAGGAAAACGGGAAAAGTTATTTTTCAAACAAAAATGCTCCATATTTTGCTTAGTAAAGTGAAAATTGATCATTATTACCCTAAATAAGCTATGTAAAAAAAAGCACAAATTTATTAGCTCTTTTCATGCCATTGAAAATCAATTGCTTGAGAACACCTGCGAGTAAAGTGTGGAAAACCTCCGAGGAAACACAGCTCTCTTTGATGGGACTAAGCACTTACACATATAATAAGATTCAGAAAGCTAGGGTATGATCTGGAGGGATTAACTACTATTATAATGGTCCATTAACGTAAATTATAGTAATGTTTAAAATTCACTATGGACTTCCATAATCGGTAGCTAATAATTACTGTGGCCATTTAAGGTACCCGTCTAGTAGGGAGTCGAACAGCACTGCAGTGTATTTTAAATACGCATTTTTATAAAGAAAATACACAACGTACTTGCAATCTGTTTGCTAATCAAAATAAATTAAACATCATAGTTTGTTTAAAAATATCTCCGAAGTCTTCTGCGATACTACAGCAGCAACTGTGACTTATGATTTATCTTACCTCGATTGTTTGGTATATGAAGATGCCAAAAGCAAAACTTTCACCTGGATTCTCACGAGAGAGCTACATAACAAGATTCAAAGAGTTCGCTCTTGGACTAGTTTCAAAATATTCATCAGAAATAATATTGAAGTTTCTATGGATACCATTGAATAGCTTTCCAATATTAAAGCTACAGTTACTGAAATTTCTACCGTGCGGGAAATTCTGATTCACACAGAGCACCTGTAAGAATAACTTGGTTTGGAGACCATAGTTCTGCTTCTAGATCAAGCGTTGTTTGCAAAAGCTGTGAAAGTTATCTGGTCGAAACCACAAATGTTTGTTGGTATCTGCTTGATGATGGGAAACTTTCACACCATTTGTAAACTTTTTTCAATTATTGGTAAATTGTTTGGAGACTTGGGTTTTCGGAATTTGGCTGTAGAGTCTATTTTAGTTGCTGAAGGATCAATAAATCAACTATTGTAAGGAAAACATTACAACGGAGGAGTGCGATTCTACAAACTCTTTGTACGAATCACCATTGCAAATAGTCTGGAATTGATTTCTGGAATGGTCTGAGGAAAATGGGCCTGACTCTTTGCCATATATTGAAGAAACACATGCAGCTTTGTGGGAGCTCCAAGAAAACGTATGTAATGAAACTTTTACATCAGAATTTGAGAGCCAATCCTTCAATATTGTTGCGGAACCTTTTTGCAATTACTATTGATGCTTTCGGAATGAAAATGGTCCACTAGCTGCAATTTGGATTATGTAAATTGATATTGTCGATATTCTTCTTGGTCTTTCTTATTCTTGGTAGCAGAGAGGGAAATTGGAATCTTCATTAATTTTATCGTGTGTTAGGGAAATTATCCCCTGGGTCTAGATTCACTAACAAGTGCAATTCTTCTCCAGCGCAAGTCTAGAAATGGCGCAACTTTGCACACAAAATACTCCCAAAGATGCGCCTTATTATTTGATCCATTTCCGTATTCACTAAAACAAGATTCAAAGAGTTCGCTCTTGGACTAGTTTCAAAATATTCATCAGAAATAATATTGAAGTTTCTATGGATACCATTGAATAGCTTTCCAATATTAAAGCTACAGTTACTGAAATTTCTACCGTGCGGGAAATTCTGATTCACACAGAGCACCTGTAAGAATAACTTGGTTTGGAGACCATAGTTCTGCTTCTAGATCAAGCGTTGTTTGCAAAAGCTGTGAAAGTTATCTGGTCGAAACCACAAATGTTTGTTGGTATCTGCTTGATGATGGGAAACTTTCACACCATTTGTAAACTTTTTTCAATTATTGGTAAATTGTTTGGAGACTTGGGTTTTCGGAATTTGGCTGTAGAGTCTATTTTAGTTGCTGAAGGATCAATAAATCAACTATTGTAAGGAAAACATTACAACGGAGGAGTGCGATTCTACAAACTCTTTGTACGAATCACCATTGCAAATAGTCTGGAATTGATTTCTGGAATGGTCTGAGGAAAATGGGCCTGACTCTTTGCCATATATTGAAGAAACACATGCAGCTTTGTGGGAGCTCCAAGAAAACGTATGTAATGAAACTTTTACATCAGAATTTGAGAGCCAATCCTTCAATATTGTTGCGGAACCTTTTTGCAATTACTATTGATGCTTTCGGAATGAAAATGGTCCACTAGCTGCAATTTGGATTATGTAAATTGATATTGTCGATATTCTTCTTGGTCTTTCTTATTCTTGGTAGCAGAGAGGGAAATTGGAATCTTCATTAATTTTATCGTGTGTTAGGGAAATTATCCCCTGGGTCTAGATTCACTAACAAGTGCAATTCTTCTCCAGCGCAAGTCTAGAAATGGCGCAACTTTGCACACAAAATACTCCCAAAGATGCGCCTTATTATTTGATCCATTTCCGTATTCACTAAATAAGGCGCAAACTGGTGGCAAGATTATGGTGACGTCACCATAAACGTCATCAATTGCGCTCTTTTCTACCAATCCTTGTGAACAGTTTACTTTCAAAATCAAGGCTACTTTATTTTAAATCTCTAATGAAAATGACATAAAATACGTCTACAATATTTCTAAACATTATGCTTATAAACTAGAAATAAAATTAGAAGCGGCCTCTTTCTTGCAGCCTTACAAATCTAATATTAGTACATTATATAGAATTTATTTATATTATTATTTGTTTAGAGCTAAATTCCATTAATAGAACATTTATAGAAACTTAAAACTTATTTTAAACCTACAATAACCGTCATATTCAGTGACGAGATGTCTTTGGACTGGGAGGAATACAAACCTTTTTGGATCTAGACAAAAATTACACAGTTCAGGTTTTGTTTGACTTTATTTTTTGTAATAACGCAAGAAATTACATTGACTTGTTTGTATGTAAAAATTCAACAATAAAAGGTAGGTAATTGCTTTGTTACCACAATATAAATTGAAACAAATTTTGTGCTTGACAGACGTATTCTATTTTAATTTCTTTATTATTTATTGGAGTACACTTAGGTAACTAATTGTGTTTTAAGCCAATACGATAATATGCCACCATTTAAATTTGTTGAAGTGACAATCATGGTTTAATAGTTAATTGTGCCTACTCTTGAGTGGTGGCAGATAAAAGACGTAACTTTGCTCTCAAATTTCGCCTGCTTCTTTAAGTGAATAGGGATCTGGGCACATCTTCCAAACTTGCGCCGGAGCAGCTATTTGCTCCCATTAGTGAATCCAAGCACAGACATATAACAATAACAGGTAAAATGTCGGAGAGTAGAGTGGAGTAAACAATGAAATACGGCAAGATGCCGAGGATAGAATTTTGAACAATACCAATTTAGTTACAGCACTTGTAAACAAAAATAATTAATTAATCAAATGGTGAAGCCAGAAAATAACCTCCACGGGACAGTAATAATATGAATTGTAGAAACATCAATAGAGGTGAAGAACCTTGGAATATATCAATGATAGAAAATAAATTGATTAACATTATATAGTAAAAATGGCCTCAGAGAAAATGTTAACACAATCTAACACTAATTCAAAATGCCTAGACATAAGGTAAGCTTGTTAAAAAATGGCATTCTAGCACGGCCTGAAAGCAATGTCAATATTAAGAATGAAACATTTAAACTAATATTTCATTGCAACCTCACAGTGAATGGGAGCTAAATCTAACAATAATTCAAATTGCCTAGCCATCACGCGGCAAGTTAACAAACAGTACGATAGGCCCTCTAGCAACCTGAAAGCAATGTCTTTATTAAGATTGAAAAATATAAACTAATATTTCATAGTGAACTCTCAGTGAATGAGAGGTATATTTAACACTAATTCAAATTACCTAGCCATCGCGTGGCAAGTTAACAAATGCTAGCGGCCAGAAAGCAGCGTCATTGTTAAGATTGATCGTAGTAAACAACGCCATCTACTAGCAAAGCAATACGGACAGTGCCTTCGCTAATACATCTTAAGAAAAAATAAGCCACCAAGCTGTGAAACAGATAATCACTTTTAATTTTAATTTCTAGAGGAACAATTTCACCAAATTTCAGTCAAAGATGAAAAATGGCTTCATATTAGCAAAATTAATTAAATTTAAAGACACATTCTAAGTTCCAAGCAAAGTTTAGCCAAGATATAAATTTACGTCCAAAAATATATTTTTAAAATTTAGGTGACTAGGCAGAAAATGAAATTAGAAGTATGCGCATACTACATCTGCTCAGATAGCGTCACTTACTTCAATGAAGTTGGTGAAATAATGAGTCCCCATATCAACAAAACACGACTATATATAGCACAAGAGCCTGGTCACGTGGACATAGAGAGCGGATCAAAGGATGGGTAGGTTGAAGGTGGAAAGAGGTAAGGGGGGAACATGATATTATGCTGGAAGCGAGTAGAATCCTCGATGCTTGCCTAGCCTTTCGTAAAAGATCCAGGCAAAGGGGGGGAAGCATGGAAGGCTAACCCCCCTTCCCTTCTATTTTCTTGGGCATTACTTCACAGTGGTGGTGCATGACCTCGCGGCCTTGTTCAGTCTAAATTTGAGTACGACCAGGGAGTATGTAAGCGTCAATGGTGCATGGATTTTTGAGTCCAAGCAGGTAGAAGGGTGAGTGTTATATTCCAATACCAAAATCATAAATTTGTAACGTGTAACACAGTTACAAATCAATCATCTTTATGGTATCGACTTTTTGCCATGTATGCAAGTAGATATTAACAATAAATAAAACTTAAGTATTATTAAAATAATTGTATCATAAATTATATTTAATCCCTAATGATGATAATGATGATAATAATAATCATAATATATTCATAGACCAAATTTTATAAATTGGAGAATAGCTATGTATCTTTATTACTTCTAAATTAAATAGCGGGAGCTTTAAATAAAGGAGAATGAAGCTTACTATATTATATTACATCACAGTGACAGTTGTAACCAAACGATTCTTTCTTTCAAAACTGGTTTAAGTGCTCTAACGAGTAAAAGTATTTAAACAAAATAATCTAGAAGATACATATTGGTATCGAAAGGAAGATTGCGACACTCTTACCTCATCCATAGTGAAATGGTTTTACTCCCAAAAAATTGTATTTTAGTATGATTTGTTCCTTTACTAATACTATTTAATAATCACTAGAATTAACCTCAAGGTTATGGCTATTAGAGTATAGATCTGACCCTTTTCCAACATCTGTATCCAAACAAAGACTAACTATTATATTTGCATCAAGAGTTTCAAACATATTACTATCAAATTCAAATATACAAAATCTTGCATGACTGAAATGGGGATCCTGCAAAAACCTTAACAGACATCGGTGCCACACGGGAAGATACAAGGACAACGTTCTAATGTGGGGTTACTCGGATGACGGTGCCTGCTTAGGTGCTGAACCCTAGAAGATGGATCACCTCCTGAGGTGTCAATCCCTACCAGTTTCCTGTACCCTCCAGGATATATGGGTGTGTAATGAAAATGCTGTGATTTGTACAAGACATTGGAGAGATGGATGAGTTTTCAATATTGTAATATTAATTTATTTACATAATGTGGCCCAGTTACTAATTAGTAAAATAAAATTAGTTTAGGCCAAGATAATCTTTGTATACAGCCAAAGATCATTTTAGATAACGCATCACATTTCCGCGCCCCCCACTACCACACCTAATATTTTTTGGGATCGATAAAAAAATCTTTAAGAAGATTTTTTTTCTATTTACTTCTTTATTTGATACAACAATCAATGTCAAACTTGCAGCATAATGATATCAACAAAATTATATAAAATTAATGTGATGATTTGCACTGTTTTATTTTCATCAGTCCTTGAATCTTGGGTTTGATGTTTGACAGAGTACGCCGCAATTCACTTTCCACTTTAAGTAGATAATGCTGTTTAGTTATTATGAGTCAGAGTTAAAAATTAGAAATTTTAATGTCATTTACTAATTCTTCCACGCCCCCTTGGAAGTGTTTCACGTTCCCCCAGGGGGCACGCCCTCCAGGATGGGGATCACTGAGCTATAGGATAAATTAGACAAAACGAAAAAGTAATAAAACTCATGTTAAATTTTATGAAAAAGCTTTTGGAATAATAAAAAAAATAAAAATCATAAATATAATTAAAAGCGAAAATAAAATAAGAGGAAAATTGGTACGTTCCTTTTGATACTATATTGATTAACTATTAAATCTCCCGACATAAGCTCAGAATCTAAATGTAATTAATTTAAATTACACTTGTCACTTTTATGTTTACAAAAAAAAAACCTACATAGTGTGAGCTCGCAAGCGAGCTATACCGACTGACAAGATAAATATAAATTTAGAAACAAAATATGTGTATTTCTTATATATATTATGAAATCATCTCAAACTTGAGATATTAAATATATATAATTATAACAACTTTAAAGGTGTCCTGGCGGTCTAGGAGTAAGGTGTTGGACTTCTGTGCTGGGGGTCCGGGGTTCAATCTCCGGTCTCGGTACAGATTTATCTGCTTACCAAACCCTTCCTTCACCTCTGACAAGGCGTGTATTAATCACAACTTGTGAATGTGATGTGAATGTGTGGAGTGCCAGGCCTCCACCGTGGTTCGGATTCCACGTTAAACTGTAGGTCCTCCATTTCATCTCACTATTACCCTACCATTACACATTAGCGTAAGTGCGTATAACCCGAACGGGTAGTAAGACGCGGTGCTAATAATACATGGTAAAATGTTTCAAATCAACAGTTCACGTTTATCATTTCTTATCTTATATCAAAAGTTAGCCTAGAATCCACAGTGAGTAGATAGATCAGGTATGTTAATTAGGTTTTTTATTTTTCTCACTCTTCTTCTAGCCTATTTAAGTAAAGATTGTTTCAAAAAATTATCACCCCTTTCAATATTTAAGCTAATATTAAAATAAATAAATAGTAGTAGAATGTTTAAAAAAGTTTTTTTAGCAACGTGTCTTACAACCCGTTTGAGTTTTATGTTTAGCCAATATACTAATTACGCCAGTGGTTTTAGGGATTTTGAATGTTATATTTAGAGGAAGTTTATCCACATTGGCGTGGAGAGAGAGAGTGAAAACTACTCTCAATACACCTGACTGAGATTCGAACCCCGGTGTCACTGTCATCGGCAGGGTAGCCTACTGCGTGTGTAGTGCGTTAGACCATTTGGCCACCGAAGCGGGTTTACACAAAGCTAAGTTATCTAAATACTAAAAATACCTTTTGATGATACTTTTATCTTTTTATAATATATTTTAAATCGTTTAAATATATTATACTGAAATATTTATAAGCCATTTCAATATTATGTTGACAAAATGATTACGTATTCCTCTAATACTTTATTGTGAATCCTTAGAGAAAGAAAGTAGTGTGATCATAAAGTGATCTTCGCGATGCCGTTTGTCCGTTTCTCAGCCTAGATCTAACTAAAAATTGATATCTAAGATTTCTATAAAATTCCCAAGAGAGATTTATGGAATTATATACCCAACCCCCATATTAAGGGTTACTTAAGGATGCAAAGAGAAAAATGCTTTTTTTTTCTCGAAATTGGCTCTTACAATCTTGATTTAAAAAAAAAATATTTAGGTACAGAGTGACATTTTAATTTTACCTGAAAATGATTTAGACTTAAAGGACGCTTTATAGTTGTGGATATCTTCAATTTTGAAAGTATATCCGCAACTCTTTAAGAAAAGAAATAACCTATCACTGACATATTGTAGCAGTATTAAAGTAAAAATAAATTGTTTGAAATACATTTTTATAAAACATAAAGTTTTCCAACCTATAAGCAAGTGCCATTTTTAAACGGAAGTCTGAAAAATGAGAGTCGATTGTTATGCTATTTGGTGGAATGTAGTTTTCGTTTTTTCACTATGTTTCCGCAACAATATATACTAATTCGTTTCACATGTCACGAGTTTGAACTATAGGTCTTAATTTTTAGGAAAGGAACTAGAAAATCTGTGCGTTCCACCATAACATTTATTTTTAATGTAACTATGTAGGCCTAGCTATTTAGCTTTACACTTTGTAATTAATATTATATAATAGTATAAGTTAATTTAAATGCAATATGAAATAACAAGTTAAGTAAATAATATTTCCTTCATGAAAATAATTAACTATTGTTTTAAATTAATTGATTTACTATCCACAGATTTTTTAAGGTGGGGCTGTAGGAGGCGTGAGAAAAAGTCAGTGTTGAATCAGTATTTAAAGCAAAACAATTTTTTTGTCAAAAGAAATCAAATATTGCTTCAATACAAACATTATAATTTAATTTTCTTGACAAGGTGATCTCAACATTCCTGGAATATCTGTTCTGAAATTTAATGACAACTTTTTCTCTTCATTTAAGAAGTGTTTCATCTAATGCCGCTATACTCATAACGAATATTCAACAACTGTTGACATCACCACGTGAAGAAGATTAAACTCTAAGTCGTACTGAAACATTATTTTATTTATTCAGGCCAACAAAATATTTCGCTTTAAAAACTGAAGAAAAAATAACCCCACTAGGCATTTCAAGCGTTCCCTACATCTCCACTTTAATGTATAATATATTTTAAATATTAGATTTAGATAGCAGCTATGGTCTAGTTTTTTACTTTCTGCCAGAGTTTAACATTGTTAGCAATCTCTACCACTGCTAAATGGGGGGGAGGAGGAACCATCGAATCATGTTCTAGCTCAAATGACAGGGTCATTTATAACCCATCATGTATGAGTAGACCACCCCCTAATGCCCTACTCCTGCCTGTCACGATTCATCACAATGGCTTCCAGCTACCCCCTTTAAAAGAGACTCAAGCTCGCATGCATAGATAACTCTTTCAGATTATTATTATTTTCACAACATAATAAGAATTTTGGGAGCATTAATGTTTAATCAATAGGTCTAAATGAAACTAGGCCTCCATAAGCAGTATAGAAAAAATGATAGCTATCAAAACTACTATTTTCTCATTAATAAATATTTAACTAAAATAAAATTTATTTAAAATTTTTAAATTAGTATTGAAATAACATGAAGGCTGTCAATATTATTTGTGAGAAATAAATATTAGCAAAGAGATAAATATATTTAAAGCCTGTCTAGTCTTTGATTTAAAGAGAACTAGCCTAGATAAATTAAAACGTTAACTTTTCTTCGTTAGTATTAAAGTAATAATGTCATATTATTTGTAATATTTTATAATTTTACCCTTGAATTTGTGAAAGTTCTAGTTAAAACTAATTATTTAAATCCACAGGCTATCTTGCTTATTTTTTCTGAAACACTATCAACACCAAGGATTATTTTAGTACCGCGTCTCACTACCCATTCGAACTTTACGCTTGTGTACTAATTTACGTTAGTTGTTTTAGGGATGAGAAAGGTTATATTTTGAGAAAGTGTACCCACATTTGCGAGGAGGGAAAGTGGAAAACCATTTTATAAAACCGCCCTCAGTACACCCGACCCAGATTCGAATGAATGCGTGGTTACTTCGGTCAACGAATTTCTCTTCTTCAAACAGACAGAAAAAAAATCTTCATTGTATTTATTTCCACACAGTTTAAAAGATAATTAAAACAATCTAATCAAATATTTTAAAATTTTAATTTTGAGGTGCACATGTTTGTACATACGGGACTACTAATATTAAAATTTCAGAACTCTGCGTGCGGTAGATATCGCGCAATGCTCATCACAGACAGACAGACTCTTCATTTTAGTAATAATATAGATGTCCTTTACTTCCCCTTGATATTATGCTTACCAGAAAAATTTCCTATTTAAAATTAACTTTAAAATTCTCATATATTTGTATAACATCAATGCCTAGTCTAGGGGTTCCCAAACTGTGCGTCGTGATGCCCTGGGGCGTCACCAATTTTGTTCCGGGGGGCCGCGACCTTAAGGAAAAAACTAAAAATTATAATGTACAGTGAAATGCAACATGCTAATTTTCAATACTTGTAATCATACATATTTTAAATAATGGAATAAATCATACAAGAAAACACATGTTTCTTCCTTTGAAAGCCCTCCCTTTATACTGTATGAGTTCCAGATTCTAATTCTCCTTGCGAGCTTCGCGTGACATCGCACGCAGCTCTCTCCCCTGTAGTCTGGACTGAGCCAAGTTCAAGCGATAATGTTGTTTTCTTTTTAAAACTGACACCAAATCGAATTTGGGCAATTTATAAGAAAAAAATATTGAATACAGGGGCGTCGCACGGAAAATCTGACATGTGAAGGGCGGCGTGATCTCAAAAGCTTTAATTTTATTGTTTTAAATATCATGGAGACCAGTAAAAAAATAGCTAAAAAAAAAGAATCTCATTTTAAATAAAACGTCAACCATAATAATTGTTTGCTATTGAGTGTAAAAATATTTAAATTTGCTTGGTAATGCTAAATATTATTAAAAATAAAATCTATTAGAGTAGGGTTTCCAAGGTGTTTCGAAGATTCCGCTCAGTGAAATATCAGCTCACACTTCCAAGAAACATTAGAACATTCCATTTGAGCGGGAATTTCACTGAGTCCACTTTTCATGCATTCTTATTAGCCTTGTGTTGCAAGTCCTGAGGATAAATAACTGTATTATTATTTTCCTCTTAAATCTTATAGCCAAATATATATTACAAATTTAGATTAGTTAAAGCAATTTTTAGGTTAGGTTAGTTTAGGTTAGGTTATGTTATGAGGTGCCTCACAAATAACACGTTTACAGCCTCACATACCCCCAAAGCTGCCGTTGGTTACAATAAAGCAGTAACCGTTATTCCAATTCTCTTCCTTAATCTTGCGTATCGACTGCAGCGCTTTGTGGTTGAATATGTCACTAATGTTGGGTCTGCTGTAGACCATATATGACAATGCTTTAATATTCTGACTAAGACTTTAACATATATATCCTGCCTCCCCTTCCCCTAATATTTAATTATATGGATATTTTACTGGACCGGAAATTTCATTGAGTCCACTTTTCATGCATTCGGTGCTCTACTTGACCGCGGTCTTCCAGGTATTTGGGAAAGCTGAGCCGGTTGAGCACAAATTTCACAACATTCCATTTGAGTGTAAATTTCACTCAGTCCACTTTTCATGCACTCGTTTTCAACCCTTGCCAAGATATGACCACAATTTCTGTTCCTGAGCAGGGTTGCCATATATTGAGCACGAGAAATCAAGACATTTGGCTGAACATATTTTTGGGTGCGTGACAAAATGAGATACACCAACGATCATAAAACATGAATAACATACTGAATTGTATTATACTACAAGATGATAGAAATGAAACATTATGTTCTGCACAGACACTTACAACTCAATTTATTTACATTACCTTAACATTTAGCTCTAATACTAATTACAAATACTAATTATTTTGATTAAAAATGAATTGTATAGTAAAAATTGTTTTAATAATAGTATTTTTCAGGGTATTGTTGTAACACTAGTATTGATGTTTATAATACTAGTTATTAATACTTATTATTTCATTATGTTAGGAATTATTTATTACGTAGGCACAGATCAAAAATTTGTTTAATAAATCATATTTAACTAGAACTATATCTATTACACCATTCGTACTTTTCAGCTTTGGAAATATTACTTAATAAATTATTATTTAAAAAATATAATCATTGAACTCTTGTCAATTCATATTTTTCATATTGTACTGTACTAATAAAATAGATTTATTTGAAAAAATCCCTAGACCTAATTTTTTCATTAGACCACTGGGTGTTCATTAAGGAAAATATTATTTACACAATTGCATTGTGACTGGGGATGCTAAAATAATACTCTGCTATTTTTTGAAGCTGTCGTTTTGCTCCCATAATGATAGAGAATGACGATAACCATAAAGAGTAAATACAACGTAATGCAATCATTCAGCCGTGCATGTGCTTCCGCTGACTAAAATTAGTTCATCTTGGTACGAAATATCGTGGTGGTTTATTTCAGTCCAAATAGGTAGTGGGGAGTGGGAATGAGACTACCATGTGACTAATGGAGTGAAGCTTATGGACGCTAGTGTATTGAGAGTGTTCCCAGGGCACAAGACAACGGATTCTTAGAATGATGCGATCTATTTCTGCACTTTTAAACCTAAAATCGGGATTTTCCTTGAATTTTCTAAATTCTGGCAGGATACTTCTTGAACTATCTAAAATCATGACAATCCCGATTTTTCGGGACGTATGGAAACCCTATTCCTGGGACCATAAATACATCTTGATCCCCACAAGAATTTAAATTCAAGCGTTCGATTATTTTTTCACTGCACTCACGGCTATCCGAATGTAATTACAATTATTAGGTAGGTAGACTTTAAAAGAAATGTACTCTTATCTACTTGTAAGGAGAAGTGGAAACCATTTATGAAATATCACCCCCGTACATCCAACCAAAATTTGAATCTTGACCTCCCAGTCCCCAAAAAACCAAATGAGGGTGACGTTAAGACCACGTGCCCACCGATACTTGTTTTAGTTACTATAAATTGCTTATATAGTGACCATATGAATGTGACTAAGAATTTGCAAAAGAGAATCATAAAACCCAGTGGGTATTTTGGACGGTATAGTATCAGCACAACCCGCCCAGATACTGTGATGCTACAGTCAGCTAAATCAGAGTTGTGTAACCAAAAGGAACATAAACAGTTATATTCATTCGGATTTTGAACCTTCCTATAGTCATCCTTATAGATGAACAAAGTAAATATAAAGCTATAAGCTCAACTAGTCTTGTTACCACACCCTAAGCACACCATGACCCCAAATATGGTCACGATCCCTTTGTTGGAAACTACTGTGTTAGATCTGGATGGTGGTAAGGCACTAGTCTTATTAACTATCTTACGGCGTCTGAAGAAATTTATATTTGATTCGTATAGTGTGACATTTTGAATAATTTGTTTGTATATTAAGACCAGTAAACGATATAAGGACATTTAAAAATGAACAGGAATAAGTTTTTTTTACTAGGTATACACTGAAAATAAAGCATTTTAATATTACCGTTATTGTAAAAAGCCTAAGTGATTGTGTAAACTCACCCTCACATCTCCCCCCTCCCCCCTCCACACACATACACACACACACACACACAAAATTTACCGAGATAAATTTGATAGCAAAAATATATTTATTGCATAAACAAGCAAATTTAAATGCTTTAAAAATGTTGAGCAATCAATTGTTATAGTTGATGATAAATATTTTGCTAATAAAATCCTATTTTTGTCATCTTTTTCTTTACTCACCATATTACCTAAAACCCTCAAATAAAAACGTATTAGTTCAAACTTCTTTACAATATTTGAACCAAGTACGTGCTAGCATGATAAGATACTAGCGCTTTTTGGCTTCATTGTCTGGTCACTGGAACTAAAATTTTTACATGCTGTGAGTGAAAAGTGTCAAAAGGTGAAAGTAACAAACTCACCGCCGAGCTTGAAGAACAAGATCATGGAGATCGAGGCAACAAATGAAGGCTGCTAGATGATACAAGTGTGATAACTTTGATTATTTACTTTCCGAGTATCAGGCTAGCAAAATATAATAGTAATTATAGTGGTGGGGAGTTTAAGCCAAGCGTAATTTGGGATTTATAATTAAATGTAAATATTATATGAAGAATTCTACTGCAATTTAAATCATTAACGCTATACAAGCAATTTATTTTTTAAAAAAAGTCCTATTAGTTATCAGACGCCATTCCACCGTAGGGAACATACATTTTTGAATTGTTCCTTGCCTTATAGATCAAAGAGTAATAAGTAAAAACAAAGGAAGGAAAGGGGATGATTGTTTGAATTTGAAATGGGCTAAGTCTTTCTGTGCGAATAATGCCAGCCAGTTTTTTTTTAAAAGTAATTATTTTTGGACACCCGATAGAATTTTAGTACCCCAAAAGTTCTGTGGGCGTTTCCACTTCAATTAGAAGGGTGCTTGATATTTCAACACTAATTTACAAGCCCTAGAATAGTAGAGCGAAGTGAGTAAAAATATTATTTTTCTGGAAAGATTTTTCAACCAGATCTTCAACTGATTGGGACTAATACTCTTAAATCTACAAAGTACATCCAATTATTCTTTCACCACACAATTTCGACAATTATTTCCAAACAAACCTTGATCTCAAGAATTCAAATATCATTTATTTTCATGGGCACCAATTATTGAATGATTATAACAAATTTAATTTTATCAACTTGCAAATATATTGTTATGACTGCAAAATACAGGGAGAACCAAAGGCAACAATAATTCATTCAAATTTCTTTACAAAATTTTAAGCTTTCATTTTATGATTTACTTTCACCGATATCTTGAACGTTTTCTAATCATAATAGTAAGGAATAATAAATGTATTTAAATTTAATTGTATTTCAAATCAGGTATAGAGCCAAATAAAATACTATTTTAGTAACTGGATTAAATAATATTAGCAGGTTTTGTTCTTTCAACTTCACATTGTTGATAATTATGTTTAAGGTTTAGCCCGCGTCCAGGTGTCATTTTTCAATTTAAAGAATATGATATTTAGATGCGGCTATGATCGTAATTAACAAATATAATAGCTTAGCTATTCAACCCATCATGATATGCGCATTCTTACAGTTGTAATTGTGCATTTGGCAGCATAGAGCCTTTATTAGTCCATGGTGGCTGCGTTATCTGATAGATCGTGATCTTAATTGATTTCTCATATGTATCTGACGATTTATGTACGTCCATCATAGACTCTGCCTTAAAATGTGAGTGGAGAGTTACTTTGAGCACGTGACCCATAGTTAGATAGCTCAGTGGTGAAAGCATTGGCGTACTA
This sequence comes from Timema bartmani, assembly GCA_902151455.1. Lineage (NCBI taxonomy): Eukaryota > Metazoa > Arthropoda > Insecta > Phasmatodea > Timematidae > Timema > Timema bartmani. The sequence continues at coordinate 36,937 of CABFWB010001801.1, forward strand.
GGCCAAAGGTCCCTGGTTCGATACTCTTGGACAGATGTAATTTTTAAATTTTAAAATAATATGATATTTAGATTGGGCTTTAACCGTAACCAACAAATATAATGGCTTAGCAAACTAAGCCATAGTTAAAATATATTTGAATAGATATGCACTTTATTAAATTAGTTTAAGTGGCAAATATTTAAAGGGGGTTTATAGTTTTGTAGTTGAAACATTTAATAAGCCAACTTTTTGTTTTTATCACATTATTTATCACTCACACCAGTGGTCCTGTGGATAAAGGCGTCAGTCTCTCTTATCTAGTTTACAGGCTACGAAAATTGAATGAACTAAGGTGAGGTTCCTATTTATGACTAATTATGAACAATTAGTAGCTTTTCCCTTGGAACATCCAACATTGTCAGATTCCGAACCATTGGTAGCTTTGTCCCTGGAACATCCAACATGATCTTATTCCAAACCACTGGTAGCTTGGCCCCCAGAACATCCAACATTATCAGATTACGAACTACTGGTAGCTTGGCCCCTTGAACATCCAACATTATCAGATTCCAAACCACTGGTAGCTTGGCCCCCGAAACATCCAACATTATCATATTTCAATCCACTAGTAGTTTGTTAAGATCGAGAATAGGCACAATCGTTCTTGTCAATATGTACTTCCAGTATAGAGAAGATATAGAACAACATTTGGAAATGATTGAGGCAGTAGATGACGTATATGGAGGGACTCCTGTTATTTACTTACCAGATACGAATTCTAGGTCACCCCTGTGGTTCAGCGATGTATGGAGAAGAACGGATTAAAGAAAAGGAGGACATCGTGCCTATAAGAGTGGAGAGAAATTGGAGGTGATAATTGCGGCAAGAAAACTTATAGTGGCGAACCTACCAGGGAATCCACCAACATACCAAGGGAGAGTTGGGGTGAGTTCTAACATAGACGTGATATTTCAAAATCAAGAAGCTGGGGAAATGGATGCTAACTGGAAAGTGCTGGACGGAGTGACGATCAGTGGCCATAATTTGATCACCTTTGAAATAGAAATAGAAGGTAGAAGGCAAGATCAGATAGACATGGAAGAAAAGGATAAGATACAACATAAGGAAGGCAAATTGGGACAGGCTAAAGTGGCTGCTGGTGCTGCCGCCTGAAGTGGCTGAAAGAGGAAATATCAATATCGCCGCCAAAGAGTTTACCAGGTCAGTTCATAGAGCTATGAGGGCATCCATCCCGATGGTGAAAGATACATTGAATATAAACAATCTAACATGGAACGAACGACTTGGTAGACTCCTAAAGAAGATGAGGGTAGCACGANCATTGAATATAAACAATCTACCATGGAACGAACGACTTGGTAGACTCCTAAAGAAGATGAGGGTAGCACGAAGGAGATATCAGAGGTCTATAGATACTGATAGTCATGGATTGCTCCTCAATGGGTATAGATGGAAAAAAGAAGAGTTTGAATACACCCTGGTGACGGTGAAGAGAGAAAACTGGGAAAGATATGTGCTGGAGGAATTGAGAAGTAACGCATGGGGAATAGCGTTCCAGATAGCTGCAGGAAAGGTAAGGCCCCAACAATTATCTCGACACTAAGGAAGCCAAGGGGGGGAGGATTTACATCAAACTGGGAAGAATCAGCAAGGCTGCTGATAGACACCCTACTTCCAGACGAAGACGGAGAAGACGACGAAGGATACGTGATAGCTAGACGGAATATGACAAGTAGTTACGACAGTTATGAGGTGCCAGATCCAGTAACCCAGGATGAGGTAATAAAACGTGTGGCTGAAATGAAAAAGAAGAAGGCGCCTGGACCAGATGGGATCAGGGTGGAGGTCCTTCAACAGATCAGCAATCAGGTAGAGCCCTTCTTAGTTAGATTGATGAAAGACTCCGTGGCTCAGGGTCGCGTACCAAATATATGGAAACAAAGTGAGGTAGTTATCCTGAGTAAGGGAGAGGATAATGATCCTCAACTCTCGAAATCGTAAAGACCGATATGTCTCTTAAATGTATACGGGAAATTGGAAGAAAAGATCCTGTGCAGTAGATTGCAAAAACATAGAGAGGCTGTGGGGATGCATCAACAGCAGTACGGTTTCGGAAGGGGAAGGTTTACGGAGGATGCTATCTGTGAGGCCATGAGTCTTGTAGAAAGGGCTAGAGATAAATACGTAATGGGGATATTCGTGGACATTTCGGGAGCGTTTGACAAATTGGGGTGGCCAGTGCTATTCGGGAGGCTGAGAGAAATTATATGTCCAGGGAACCTCTATAGGAGTCTTATGGATTACTGTAGGGGAAGATACGCAAACCTGAGATGTCCAGAAATGACAGTAAGCAATAAACTTACGAAAGGATATCTCCAGGGGTCGGTCTGTGGGCTGACTTTTGGGACGTAGCCCTCGAACCTGGTTTAGTGGAGATTGAGTCACTCCCTTAAATGGTGGGGGTGGTTTCCTTTGCGGTCGATATAATCATAATAGTTGAAGCAACATCTAGAAGAGAATTAGAAGCCAAGAGTGACGCAGTTCTCACAGGGCTGAACTCTTGGTGTAAAAATGTAAAACTGAGTTTTGCTCCTGCAAAGACAACTTACGTGCTATTCAAGGGGGTACTCAAAAGAAACCCGAGGGTTGATATTGAAGGACAGGCGATAAGATGAAGCAAGGATACCAGATACCTGGGCGTAATGCAGGATGAGAAGCGCGACTTCACGATGCACGTGAAAAAAGCATGTGAAAAAGCTTTGAGAGCTATGAATAAGATCATCAACATAGGGCAGGGCAGATTTAAACTGTCTATGAGGCTGATCAGATTGTATCACCAGGCTATGTTGTTCTCCATTGTGGGTTATGGAGCTGGTGCGTGGGCTCATCGGCTCAGACAGGTAAGAATCAGAAGGAAAATAAGAAGCCTTCAGAGAAGTGTACTTTTGAGGCTATCTGGAGCGTACCATACTGTTGCCACAGACGCTTTGTGTGTCGCCCTGGGTATCTGGCCCTAGGACTTAGAGGTGAGGAAGAGAGTGGCATAGTATTGGATACGGAAGGGAGATATGGAGAAAGTGGCTAATCTCACGAGAGCAGAGATAACAACGGGGTTTAGGTCAGGAAATATCTTGAAGAGGAGTGGCTAGATAAGTGGGAGCGGAGCAAAACAGTTATAAGAACGCATAATATATCTCCAAGCATTGCTGAACGGTAGGGAATTGAGTACCTGCAGCCCTCTTCTAGGTTTGCATGTTTGATACATTTTATTACCCAGCATGGTCCATATAAGGCCACTCTATTTGCTAGACGACTGATGGATACAGTAACTTGAGATTGTGGTAGGGAGGTGACGCCGGAACACGTCGTGCTGGAGTGCATTGAGACGTTTGAAGATAAAATGAACCTACAGATACCATTGCAAGTGAGCACGGTTTATCACATACTGCGTGACGTGGACCGATGGAGTCTCCTTGACGCGATCGCGGATAATGTGTCAAAATACGAAAGAGATAAGTATTTAACTGCAATGAAAAATAGAGGACAAAATAAACTGTTCAACTTAAGACAAGAGTACAGGATGGAGAGCGACAGTGACGTTTCAACAGATATGGATGGCACATAACGGTACGACTTGAATAAGTCAATAGGTATGACAAAGACAAACTGGGTTATCGAATGGCTGGGTAAAATGTGGTGGGGATCTCCAGGCAAACCGGAGCCTAGCTGAGGGAAGGATTGCTCTCTGGATTCCAGTAGTGTGAACTGCTGATGAACTTGAGGGCGCCTTGATACTAGCTAGGGAGTAAAAGATAACAACATCTTCATACGGGAGAATCAACCCCTCATTCATAGGGTCCAGCCCACTTGGTGACAAGTGTGCGATGCTGGTCTGGAGCTGTTGGGCATCTGGTCCGTCCACTGATCCATCGTATGGCTGCTCTCAGTTCAGAAAATGGATCGGCAATAACAACCGAAAGACCCTGCAGCCAATTATAAGAAGGACTTGTTTTTAGGTTAAGTTAGTATTAAGCATTTTTATAAATCCTTAGGTTAAGTCAGTTGTAAGTCCATAGGTGGTGGTATTGTGGATAGTAAGTGGAGCTAAATCTCCGGTAGGGTGCCTCCTCAGGTGGCGGGGATGGGGATGTCCACCCCCGCTGGGGCTCTTGCCGATCTGGCGACTATTAGATCCAGAGCGCGGTGGGACACCCAGTGGGGCAGGGTACCGGGGGTGGACCAACTAGTACGTTAGGTATAGGAAAGAAGGACAAATAGGACTTTTAAATTTAAGTGTATATTATAAATTTATTATTGTATTAAAAAAAAAGAACGTAGCTAAAAGATGTAATGTTAATTCAAGATGTAGATCTAGGTCCCGAGCTACATGCTAGGAATCGGGATGAACAGTGTAAATAAATAAATAAATAATAGCTTGGCCCCTGGAACATCCAACATTATCAGATACCAAACCACTGGTAGCTTGGCCCCTGGAACATCCAACATTATCAGATACCGAACCACTGGTAGCTTGGCCCCCGGAACATCCAACGTTATCAGATACCGAACCACTGGTAGCTTGGCCCCTGGAACATCCAACGTTATCAGATACCAAACCACTGGTAGCTTGGCCCATGGAACATCCAACATTATCATATTCCAAACCACTGGTAGCTTGGCCCCTGGAACATCCAACATTATCAGATACCAAACCACTGGTAGCTTGGCCCCTGGAACATCCAACATTATCAGATACCGAACCACTGGTAGCTTGGCCCCCGGAACATCCAACGTTATCAGATACCAAACCACTAGTAGCTTGGTCCTTCGGTTATCAAACAATACTTTGCTCCAAGCCACTATTATATTAGCCCTTAGATTATCATTTATTTATTTATTTATGTATTTAGCACCGCGTCTTACTACCCGTTGGGGTTAGACGCTCCTTAGGTTATCAAACATTATTTTGCTCCGAACCATTGGTATATTAGTACTTAATTTATCAAACAATATTTTATTCCAAGCCACTAGTAGCCTGCTCATTTGAACTTTCATTTATAATTATTTGTGGAAGTCGTGATTCAAATCAAAACTCTAAGTGTAAGTTGAAAATATTATTTACCTCCCTACCAACGCTAGCAACTGTGGAGTTACGATGTCTTTAATAAATAATAATAATAAATGCTTCTAGCGTACTTCACAAATAAACATTTGCTATGAGTTTATTGCTTACCTGGAAGCTTCGTAAATAATCAAACCTTTCATACTCTTAGTTTTATAATGATTTTTTCATGATTTCACCTGTTGGTTTTGTTTGATTGGTTTTGATCCGCGTTACTTTTTACCGTTGAACTTAGCCATGTTAAATAAATATGAAAAATTAATATAATCTATAGAAAAGTCCTTTGTTAGAAAAACTACGATACTTATAAGTAGGGAACGGATTTTGCCTAGTTGCTTTTTCTTTTCTTTGATCTTAATATATAGACAGTTGCGATGTGTATGCATTTCATGTTTATTATGAGTACAATATATTAATTTTATAGTGCCTATAACGGTATATTCTGTTTGTTTTTTTATCTATTTTATAAATAAGATCCTATTTCGGTTTTGCTCACTCTCTATCTTTTTCCCTACGGTATGGATTTTCTTCCGAAACAGTGTACCATTGCAGGAGAAACTGTAACTTACTAGGAAATGACAAATTTGAAATGTTGTTCCTTTACATAGTGTGGGTTGGAACGAAGCTTTTTAAATCATAAAAACATTATAATAGGTTCAATTTCACTATTTGAAATCTAGAAAGTATCTAGTGATTAACAGAATTGTGATTTGCCTGTAAACCTGCTTTGGTGGTCGCATAGTCTAAGGTGTAATTCTCGCAATAGATTAGACTGACGATAACGGAGAGCTCGTGGCTATAATCCAGGTCGTGTGTATGGATGATGTTTTTTTCCCTAAATGGCTTTCTACTCTCCCTCCACGAAAATGTGTCTATACTTCTTTAAATTCAAGCTTCTTTATCCCTAAAACATTAGCTTAATTAGTACATACACTTACAAATCAAACGGGTAGTCTTGCACGACTAAAATATATACATATGCAATTATATATAGGTATGTATAATTGTATATATATGTGTAGGTATATTTGTATGTAATAGCGTATATTAAAATACATTTTACATTGCTTATTGTGTGCCTATTTGGGTGCCTAAATCCCATATTTCTAATGCCTATACTACCCATCTATTTCATTTAGGAAAAACTTTTACACAGAGTGAAAATTGGTCTGCAATAAAAATCTCATTATATTTATTTCATTAGAAAACAATTTGGTCAAAGCAAACCAATAGGAATATGGGAATTTTAATGATGTCCTCATGTCTTTTAAGGTTCTTATAACAAATTTAAAAAAAAATTCTGTGACTGTCCGAGTAAATTACGAGACTTGATGAGCAATGTTTTATGATTTTAGAGTATTTGATCGCGGTAAACATGATACCGCTCGGATTTTACCTGCAAGAACTTAAAAAGTCATCATGAGTCGAGCCACAAGTTATCAATAAATAAGTATTATTGGAATAGTTTGATAACTTTTAATTAATAATTCAAATAAAACATTTACAGAATGCAAAATTTCAGTGATATTAAATCAATGCTGGTGATCGAATGTGGTCTTCTTATAAATATTAGAGGTTAAGAAATAGCATATCTATCTGCTCAATGTACTTTTATACCCACAAATAACCGAAATTATAATATTTATTTAAGGTGGGACGGAAGGGGACGTGAGGAAAAGCCAGTGTTTTTATTTTTTTTATTTTTTTGTAAAACTTTTTGGGCCAAAATAAATAAAATGTTGCTCCAGTACAAATATCGAATCTAATTTTCTTCATATGTTGACCACAAAATTTCTTGAATATTTGTAAAGGGGCTTTCTGTAATTTAATGAGAACGTTTTCTCTTAATTTTAAAAGTTTGTTAGATAATTCCGCCATGCTCATTACAGATATTCAGAAATTGTTTATATCAACACGCGAAGAAAATTAAACTTTAGGTTTTTATTGGAGCAATATTTTATTTATTTTGGCCAAATAAACACTTGCTATAAAAACTGCATAAACATTTGCCTTTTCTTGCGTCCCCTTTCATCCCACCTTAAGTCAAGAGTCCTTGGAGCGTTGAATATACCTCCAATCTTTAGTTAGCTACAATAACTTGCTCCTGTAGATGTAGGCCCGTGTGTTCAAAGAAAGGTATGGAGAAACAGGTGGTTGCTTAGGTACTTAATTATAACGCACACACGGAAATAATATCCGATCACTTTGCGTGATTGTAAGATGTCCTAAAGGATGTCAGGGTTGATGATAACAAACCCCTCCCTGCACACATCCGACCTGTGATGTTCTGTCCGGAACTCTCTTTCGAACTCACCCGGCTCAGGCGACAGACGATGCATGCACAAGAGAGGTAAACAATAAACCATCTCATAATAGAAGATTAACTTCATCCTTGATGGTAGTTTAATTAAGTTCAACCTGATTCGTTGGCCGCATAACCTAAGGCGTCACTCTTGACGTAGACTAGACTCTCGATGACAGGGAGATCGGGGTTTGAATCCCGGTCTGGTGTGATGAGAGTAGGTTTTCATAAATGGTTTTCCACTTTCTCTCTCTCTTTTTCTCTCTTTCTTTCTCTCTCTCTCTCTCCACCCAAACGCAGCTAAGTTTTCTCTAAATTCAACCTTCCTAATCCCTAACTCATTACACGTAATTAGTATATATTCGTATATTATTATTATTATTATTATTATTATTATTATTATTATTATTATTATTATTATTAGCACCGCGTCTTACTACCCGTTTGGGTTATACGCGCTTACGCTAATGTGTAATGGTAGGATGATTGTGAGATGAAATGGAGGACCTACAGTTTAACGTGGGATCCGAACCACGGTGGAGGCCTGGGATTCCTCACATTCACAAGTTTGTGATTAATACACCATATTCGTATAACCTGTACATGAAGTAAGGCGTAGTGCTAAAAAAAAAAACTAAACCTAAGTCGACCATATTTTAGTAAAGATATTTTGCTTCTTATAAATGACACTTAAGTGCTATATTCAAGTTTAATTATTATAACTGAGCACTATATTTATGAAATATATTAAGTATACTGACTGCCTGTTCCCTTTAAATTAACCTGCATTGTATTGACTAATATTGCATTATTTAAAACCTTTAATAATTCATCAATGATTTGGAATCTATTTTGGAACTAAATTCTATTTGAATAATGCTTTTAAATATCATGCTCACGCGTCAACCAATCCTATAGATTCCACCATCGAACGGAATTCCCGTATATTTGAGGAAACGCTGAATACTATTTCTGCTGACAGCTAGCGCTCTAACTTGAGTTTCTCCTCTCTTCCTTTGAGGATAAACTTTGCGAATTGAAAACACGTGGGATTTAGAAAATCCCAGAGCATGACGTAATTTTCTCCCTTTTATGTCTTTTACACACATTTCCTTCTCCTTGGCTATGACTAGTTACTGCAACACAAAATCGATGTCGATATAGAAGTTTATGTCATAAGAATGTTAAAGTTCGCGTTGTCAAGAAATTTGAAAACAACCCTAAACAAAGGTTATCACTATTTCACACTTATATTATATTATACAAATTATTGATGAAACTTTATTTAAATATTTTGATTAAAGAAATCGGGATGATGGAAGGAAGTAACGCTTTACAATTAAGTATTTATGGATAGCTCGGCGATAAACCATTGGCGCACTAAGCCAAAAGTTACGGGTTCGATCCCCGTGTCAAGATCTCTATTTTTCAATTCATTCTTTAAGGAAATCAAGCTAAAATTTTTATTACCATCCCTTATGTTTATTAACCTTGTAAATTATATATAGATTTGTTATTTTTAAAATTGATTTGTGATATAAAAATTGTAAGCCATATTGTCAAATAAATATTTTATTTTCAATCCAAATACATATTAAAATAATATATACTGTATATTATAGGATATTATGTGATGGCGCACGGTGCATAAACGAGGGTGTTTACAACATATTAATCGAGAACGTTATTACCAAATACGTAGATAATTTAACTATGGGTGAGTGCGTGTAACCCTAAACGGTAGGTGGCAAAACTGCGACAAAAACAGAAAAGGTCAAGATCATATCCACGCTCCATATAAGCCTATATATGTGTATGTGTACATCATACATACAAACAAAAACTGACACATATACATAGAGGGTGGCTCAAAACTCTGTGTACAAACTTTAATGGGAGAAAGGGGCTAGTAAAACAAACCCTTTTTTGTTATAGAATGTATGTTCGCAGACGTTACCTTAAGGTGCTAGAGGGCGCTCTTGGGTAGCTCTTCAAATGGCTCTTTCTCGTTGTCGCAATTCCTAAAGTGGACCTTGTGCGTATAACATGGAACATTTCACGGATTATGAGATGACTCATAAGAAACTTATGCATATAGCGTGTGAGCTCGGAAAATCTTTGAAAATGTATGGTGATCAATGCGTCGGGACTGTCAGACATGCATTACTGTTGGCGGTCACTCCTTTGAACAAATGCTGTTAAACTGTTACAGTTAAAAATGTTTAATTTTAAATTTTTTAGGTATTTAACATGTAGACTACTTTCTGAACAGCTTGATTATATCAGCGCAGGAGTTATATGGTAACTTAAATCTATAACAGACACAGCACCCAGTCCCCTGGCGTTAGTTCCTCACTGTAAAAGGGGAAACCCTCATTTAACCAATTATAAATTTTTCGGCAATGCAAGGAATCGAACCCGGGACACTTAACACAGTGGAGAGATACGCTACCGACTGATCTAAGGTGTTGGATAATATGTAACGGGCCTCGGTGGCCGCATGGTCTAAGGTGCTACTCTCACAGTATTAGTCACGTTCCCGTGTAGCTTACTCAAAAAATGAGCCACCACGATAAGTGTAATTAATTATTTTAGTTAGGTATCAAATAGGATTTATGGAATAAGCCTTTCATCTATTTACTAACATTGCATTGACTTGATACAATGGCTACCTGGCAGGGCCAGGGATTTTTTTTTTTTTGTATAGTTAGTAGGGAATATAGTCAATTCCCATAATTTCAATAGACAGTATTGCCATTAAAATATTGATATATCAGTCCCAGTATATTAGATTAGGAATTCCTTCTATCACTTTATTGCTCTCATTTTTAGGTCAAATTATCTGTTGTATTTCTTATATATGATCAGTTATGCTTCCAGTTTCAAACAACAGCCAACAATAAAAAAAATTTAGAACATATTTATAAATTTGCACATAGTTTTAGAAAATAATTTAATAATAGTCTAAAAATACTAAATTACATTTATTTATATATATAGTTTTAAAATGAAAGAGAACCATTCTATATTAGGCCTAGAGTTGTTTTATTAATAATTAGAAATTAATCTATGTTATTTGTTTGCATAGACAATGATTATAGATGCGTTTAACTACTTCAGCCGATTAGTTTCATAGTATAATAAATACAATTTGGGCTAAGGCGAGAAAAATTCCTACTTTGCCCCATAAACCTTGTTTACTGTTATTTATATAATAACTGGCATTGCAGAGCACATGGTCTAAATATCAAGTTCATTTGGAATGGACTTATTGTGATGGGGAAGTAAAGGTTTAAATCCCGGCCAAGTGTTCTTAGAGTATTTTATTTATATATTGTGTCCTTTGAAACTCTACTTTCCTCATCCCTGCAAAATTAGTTAATAATAATAATAACAATAATAATGATAGTAATAATAATTGTAATATGGTATGGGATTTAATAATTTTATGGCTAGGTATCTATCACTGTCCACTACTTACACATACAATTTATTAAGACTTTAATTTACTGAATCCTAAACCATAGTTCAAAATATACAGGTGTTGTGTATCAAACGTATAGGCTTGTAGCTCATCTTAGTATAGACTTGTAGATCGTCTCAGTGTAGATATGTAGCTCGTCTTAGTATATAATTGTAGATCGTCTTAGTTTAGACTTGTGGTTCGTCCTAGTATAGACTTGTAGCTCGTCTTAGTATAGACTTGTAGATCGTCTCAGTGTAGACTTGTAGCTCGTCCTAGTATAGACTTGTAGATCGTTTCAGTGTAGACTTGTAGCTCATCTTAGTATAGACTTGTAGATCGTCTCAGTGTAGATATGTAGCTCGTCTTAGTATATAATTGTAGATCGTCTTAGTTTAGACTTGTAGTTCGTCCTAGTATAGACTTGTAGCTCGTCTTAGTATAGACTTGTAGATCGTCTCAGTGTAGATATGTAGCTCGTCTTAGTATATACTAGTAGCTCGTCTTAATATAGACTTGTAGATCGTCTCAGTGTAGATATGTAGCTCGTCTTAGTACATACTAGTAGCTTGTCTTAGTACATACTTGTAGCTCGTCTCAGTGTAGATATGTAACTCGTCTTAGTACATAATTGTAGATCGTCTTAGTTTAGACTTGTAGTTCGTCCTAGTATAGACTTGTAGCTCGTCTTAGTATAGACTTGTAGATCGTCTCAGTGTAGATATGTAGCTCGTCTTAGTATATACTAGTAGCTCGTCTTAATATAGACTTGTAGATCGTCTCAGTGTAGATATGTAGCTCGTCTTAGTACATACTAGTAGCTTGTCTTAGTACATACTTGTAGCTCGTCTCAGTGTAGATATGTAACTCGTCTTAGTACATAATTGTAGATCGTCTTAGTTTAGACTTGTAGTTCGTCCTAGTATAGACTTGTAGCTCGTCTTAGTATAGACTTGTAGCTCGTCTCAGTGTAGATATGTAACTCGTCTTAGTATATAATTGTAGATCGTCTTAGTTTAGACTTGTAGTTCGTCCTAGTATAGACTTGTAGCTCGTCTTAGTATAGACTTGTAGATCGTCTCAGTGTAGATATGTAGCTCGTCTTAGTATATACTAGTAGCTCGTCTTAGTACATACTTGTAGCTCGTCTCAGTGTAGATATGTAACTCGTCTTAGTACATAATTGTAGATCGTCTTAGTTTAGACTTGTAGTTCGTCCTAGTATAGACTTGTAGCTCGTCTTAGTATAGACTTGTAGCTCGTCTCAGTGTAGATATGTAACTCGTCTTAGTATATAATTGTAGATCGTCTTAGTACATACTAGTAGCTCGTCTTAGTACATACTAGTAGCTTGTCTTATTACATACTAGTAGCTCGTCTTAGTATAGACTTGTAGCTCATCTTAGTATAGACTTGTAGCTCGTCTTAGTATAAACTTGTAGCTCGTCTTAGTATAGACTTGTAGCTCGTCTCAGTGTAGATATGTAACTCGTCTTAGTATATAATTGTAGATCGTCTTAGTTTAGACTTGTAGTTCGTCCTAGTATAGACTTGTAGCTCGTCTTAGTATAGACTTGTAGATCGTCTCAGTGTAGATATGTAGCTCGTCTTAGTATATACTAGTAGCTCGTCTTAGTACATACTTGTAGCTCGTCTCAGTGTAGATATGTAACTCGTCTTAGTACATAATTGTAGATCGTCTTAGTTTAGACTTGTAGTTCGTCCTAGTATAGACTTGTAGCTCGTCTTAGTATAGACTTGTAGTTCGTCCTAGTATAAACTTTTAGCTCGTCTTAATATAGACTTGTAGCTCGTCTCAGTGTAGATATGTAGCTCGTGTTAGTACATACTAGTAGCTCGTCTCAGTGTAGACATGTAGCTCGTCTTAGTACATACTAGTAGCTCGTCTTAGTACATACTAGTAGCTTGTCTTAGTATAGACTTGTAGATCGTCTCAGTGTATGTATGTAGCTCGTCTTAGTATAGACTTGTGGTTCGTCTTAGTATTGACTTGTGGTTCGTCTTAGTATAGACTTGTGGTTCGTCCTAGTACATACTAGTAGCTCATCTTAGTGTTACTGACGCTGATAAACCTTCAAATTTTGGGACAATGTGTTTGGTCTTGTATATAATAAGATTTCAGGAGTTATTCCGGGTGATTACTGAGCTGAGAAGCAGTTCAATTGTGTCCGGTAGTATATAGGTTAATATAATACCTCTTAATGGCATAGAAATTTATAATAATAGGTCAATCTACCCATAGACATGATCATAGTAAGGCTGGGTGATAAATAAACTATTATGCATTAATGTATAAATAAATATATGTAATTAAATTTGTTATCTATGTAACAGCTAATATCACGGGAGCTGATGTGTATGTGTACCGTTCAGATAGAAACCAATGAATATCTTGTCGGGACAAATCACAAATATTGTGTGCATAATATTTAAGTATTATAATATGATTTTTAATAATTAGGCAACCTAGCCTAAAAGTAAATTATTTTTCTGCATGGGAGATATTTTTCCTATATTTTATTTAAATATACACTACATTTTTATATATCTAGATGTAAATACTATTCTCTGTTCTACATTTATTTTGTAGAAATGCTACTGGTTTTATTATCGCATAGTACGAATATAATATTCAGAGTTACTGTACACGCAGTTGTCAGCCAACATGTCAGACCATGTGACCCGAGGCGAGATAGGTTTAGTTTATTATTCAACCTGAAAATGTAACCTTTACCTCTGTGCAGACTACGGTCACATGTAACTCAGTTAAAATACATAGCTCTGATCCTAGCTTACATAGCATATATGAAAAAGTAAAATATGTAATGATAAATAAAAGCAGAATAATTTTAAGAAACACAAAACGACGCATAATTATTGAAGAATAAATTTTAATAATAAATTGTGGATACGTAATCTATTACAGTTACAATATTTTTAATGGGATAATTAAAATAGATATTTTATAATTTGATCAATAGTAAGAATAGATTATTTGATATATATAGATCGCTTATTACTAGGCTGAGGATTTATATGCACTAAAAATTGGTAAAATATTAATGCAATTGTGCACTTAAAACTGTATAAATATGCAAGGAAAACGGGTAAATCTAGGATCACAGTTAAAATGATATTATCATTATAAAACTATATTATACCATAGCTAACTGATTGTGGTTTTGATTACCATAAACATCTAGATATTTCTCAGTATTTTCAAGAGTACATCGCTTTCAATCATCGCTTAAAATGTTATTGTACTGTACATTGAAAAGCTATTCTCTTCATCACAGCTAGGCGTGGTGACGGGACAATACTTGAAGCTGGCAATCTCTGTAGAAGTATACTCTGATTCTGTATAATCCCACTTATAAGTTGGGTGGATCTTTCATAAACACTGAAGCTTGCAATACTTATCGATATGTTGTGAACTCTCTCCTCTATGGATCTCCCAGTTGTATTAGTTGATTCTTTGTGAAACTGCTCTAAAGATTCTGATAGTTGTAGGCCTCACGCTTCGAGCTTGGTGATGGTGTCAGGAAGTTTTCCAAAATATGCCTGTATGAATACAAGTTAGCTCTGTATCACACAAGCATTGATTGCAGATTTGATGCTGGCGTCATCTTCAGGATTCAACAAACTCAAGATTTGCCAATAAATACATAGCGTTTTGAACCGTTGTAGGCTTTTTTCTATTATGAGGTATTTAATTGTACTTGGACCATAATATATAAGTAAAATGTGTCTCTAAAAATAGTCGCTTGATTAATCTTCCAGGGACATGACTTACCTTCTTAATATCTGGAAGATTATTGCTGTAGTACAATAATGTATTCATCTAGGTGTTCCATTTAATGACCTTATAGGAAGAGGTTTCTCTAGTAGCTTCTCTTTGAACAGAACCACATGTGATGGAGCTTTAACACAAACCTTTTTCACCGCAGATATCAAATCATTCACCACTGGATACTGTGAGTGGATTTATTCAGCAACCCGGTGAAGTTCGTGGACAACACAAGTAATATGAAGCACTTTTGTATAGAAGAATTTAGGCACTGCTGCTACTTCCAACATATATGCAGTGCTGTCTGTCAAGAACATAAAAGAAAAATCTGTCCCCATTCTCTTCATATGACCACCATAAACCTCCAAATGATTGTAGAGTTGTAAATTTAAAATGCTGCTAATTTAGTTTGATAGTTCTTTCTCACTGTAAGAGGTATATTGTAGTATTGCGAGCCTATTTTATTTGATAAACGTACTGACAAGTATGTGGATGTGTCCACTATTTGTGTATGTAAAACAAAATCTTTTGTAAATATATTTATTTTGATTAAAATTATCTTTCATACGAGTATAATATTGTCTGTGTAGTATAAGTAATTTTAAAATTAATCAATTTTCAAAATTTTGAAAACCCGCCATTTTGAAACTGGATGAGCAATAAAACTCAGAATAAATAGCGAAGGTTCAGATTTTGTTAAATATATTATTCACAAAACCAACCTCAAAGCTATCAAGAATGTTTTATCTTTCTGAGTTTATTCAGGATATCTGTATGTTCAAATACTTACATAAATCATCAAGCACAACTCTCGCGATGGTAGAATTGCAATGAGGAGTTCATGAAATGTATCCTTGGAAAAAGTCGATCACAGCTGTCCCACGAGTAAATACATGTAGCATAGTTTTATATTGGTATTGTTGCTTGTATTGCTGGTATTGCTGGTATTGTTGCTTGTTGTATTGAAGCAACAATATCAGTATAAAACTTAGCTCTTTTGAACAACTCAGCAAAATAATACTTTTACATCAGTGTCGGTGTAAGATCATCTTGAATTCACTGCTTGAACCCTAGAATTTTCACAGTTCTGTCTTTTGTCATATTTGAAGTCTGAAGGTGTAAAATCAAGACTCGGTGAAATAAATACAATTAAAAGTTTTTAAAAACTTTATGAAACAACAAATATATTATCTTACGGAAAAAAAAACTAATATATAGCAAAACTAATCATCTATAAAAAAAAAAGCACAAAGAAAGATAAACACTAATCACACACTCGCTCCCAAACTTATTAGATGGTCGTGTTGTTTGCAACGATCTACAATTATTAAGGGGAGGTGGGACGTACAACAAGGCCTCAGGAGAGGAGGGGGAGGACGTACAACGAGGCCTCAGGAAAGGAGGGGGAGGACGTACAACGAGGCCTCAGGAAAGAAGGGGGAGGACGTACAACGAGGCCTCAGGAAGGAAGGGGGAGGACGTACAACGAGGCCTCAGGAAGGAAGAGAGAGGACGTACAATGAGGCCTCAGGAAGGAAGGGAGAGGACGTACAACGAGGCCTCAGGAAAGGAGGGGCAGGACATACAATGAGGCCTCAGGAAGGAAGGGAGAGGACGTACAACGAGGCCTCAGGAAGGAAGGGGGAGGACGAACTACGAGGCCTCAGGAAAGGAGAGGGAAGACGTACAATGAGGCCTCAGGAAAGAAGGGGCAGGACGTACAACGAGGCCTCAGGAAGGAAGGGAGAGGAGAGAGGACGTACAACGAGGCCTCAGGAAGGAAGGGGGAGGACGAACTACGAGGCCTCAGGAAGGAAGGGAGAGGAGAGAGGACGTACAATGAGGCCTCAGGAAAGAAGGGGAAATGGGTGACGTGGCCTGCATGAATACATTTTTCCTGATAATTAAGGAAATGTTATTTTAAACAGTCAAAAATATTGTATATATGCATTTATATGCAAATTCGCCAAAATATGCACTACTATCTGAAATATGTAATAATATGCACCATAAACCTGGGTAGGTTTGTTAGATGTAATATATAATAATTTTTTTAAGCAGGCAAATAAATACTATCAAAGGAATATGCATGTATGCAAAATCCGCAGGCTACTTACTCTACCTTAAGGATTCGAATTATTTTTTAATTTTATTTATGAATTTTTATGTCAAATGTAAAAATGTATTGGGTCTCGTGACCTTTTGAACCTGGAGCTGGCATATACACAGGTTCATTTCTATACTATTATCATATTTTATTGATTTAATATACTAGGCCTAATTCATCGAGATTTTACTAAGAATAGCTTAATATTATGAATTAAAATCTTTATCTCAAACTATCTTTAAGAAATTAAATAAGTTGTTAAATAACATATGTATGTGTATGAAAATTCTCATATTTTCATTGAATCGATAAATTATTGTTTCTAAATTATAATGTATTATTTAAAATATAAATATTCTGAAACTATGAAAATCTTGACAAAAGGTCCACACCCTCACATCCCCTTGTACAGAACTAATAAATGTTAATAAGATTATAACTTAACATTAGACCAGTGGTTACCAACCTTTCCCAGCTGACATCCCCCTTGGTTGATAATGAAATTCCCACGTTCCTCCCAAACCTCCAATTTTTTGGGATATTCATAAAAAAATATATAAATAATTTCTACTCACTTTTTAATAATTCTTTATTTTATGCAAAAATTTATGTAACACTGCCAGAATGGTGGTGGAAAAAAATGACTGAAGATTACCTTTATGGCAGGCACTGTTTTGTCTACGTCATTTCTTGAATATTGGGGTTGATGTTTGACAGAGCAATTTGCAAATCGCTTTCCACTTCAGATCGACAGCGCTGTTTAGTTTTTATGAGAGTCAGAGTTGAAGATTCTGTAACGTTGCACGTGGCCGTAATGGTAGATTAGGGCAGCGTTTTTCAACATTTCCACTCGACTCTACCTTTATCATGTCCACCCTAACCCCATTAGGGTAATAAAATGCGTATTTCCCGGACGGGGATGTGAATGTAAAATCTGATGCGAGGAAATAAACGTTTAGGCCGTGTCACAGTCGATCCATACGCTTTTTTCCAAACCTTCCTTGAGTTTTCTTACTGCTCCATATTGTTCTGCTCACTCTTGGGAGGGAATCTGATTGTTTCTTTATGTTCCACCACGGACTGTAGGGAACCATTCCAAACACGATTACTCTTTCTTACAAATACAAATATAAACAATATACGCTTACATTTTCCAATACATCTTTTAGTATAATAGTAAATGTTTGACTACATAATTACATACATACATACATACATACATACATAACATACATACATACATACATACATACATACATATATACATACATATATACATACCACAGAGTCTAAAATACAGTGAACTGTATCGTCACGATATTAAAAACTCCTTTGGTTGACATGTGTATGCACTAAATACATCAAACATTGATCCCTTATACGTTTCAGTCTTTTAGTCCAAAATTATTTCTGTCGCTGTTCACGGAACATTTTCAAGTAATAATATCAAGTTTAAAGCCATCTACAGCAAGAAAACTATCGTATTAATAAAAAGTCGCGAAAACAAAAAAACTCATGTAGGCCTATGTTTTCAAAGAGTTTATTTGATTGTTAAAATAGTCCAACAACTCATTTAGAAACAATACCCTATGTGACTGTATGGACCAGCACATGTGCTAAACAAAGTTTACTCTAGTTCATAACTAGATCAAATTAAAAGGTACTAACTACTCTTTTGGCAAATTCTTTAGTTTTAATATTCACTTCATGGTGTGAGTCCACAAACAACTATACTGACCGATCGACCGCTGCCGTCAGCATTTATAGTGCAAACATTTGCGGATATTGGGTGTCATGTTGTCAGGCCAACGAACCCTCCTGCCGTTAATCTCAGTTTTCTATATCACAGCTGCTACTTCTTTATTCAAGTAGCTCTTCATGTGTCCTTTTGAGGTAGACCGTTACAGACCCACTGCGTCACAGACAAATTTTGGAAGCGCCGAGGATCGCTCTCAAATGTTCTAGAACTGGAGCCAGGAATTAATGTGGTAATACGAGCCTTTTCATGAATTCATCTTTAAAGTGTTGGACGTCATATTTTAATGTGTTTAGTTTAAATGATGGGAATATCACCCACCTAAATATGTGGTCTCTCTAGATTGTACGAGCTCTAATTAAACCCTCCCTCTTCTGTAATAGAGTTCACATTACGGCTACCCCTGGAGGAAGATGTGAGGCAACTACTCTTACACGCACGGTAGAGAAGAGTAATGCACGGTCAATTACCCCATCTTCAGCCCACAGGGTAAAGGACTGGCGGTTTCAACATCATCCACTCATATTTAACAACATGAATAACACATCGAGAGGTCGGCCAAAATGATGGGTTGAGTCATTTGGGAGTCATTTCTGTTCTGGTTGGGGGATTCATCAATGAGGGGGACGAGCTCTAATCGACCTTGGAGAAATACACAATGTTTACGTTTACATAATGGTTAAATTATTAGAGAATAGGCATTATAAGTGGTTTTAAGGATACCACACTTACCATTTTGGAATTCATAATTTATTTGACAATTTTTGTTAGATATTTAAAGCCATCTGTTAACATTATATTAGAAAATGAAGATAAAATTATTAACATTTTAACGGTGACATTATATTAAATTGTGAGGAGTGACATGTAGACCATACGACCACTTATACCACTGATAGATAATCAAATATTAATATAATGCTGTCACTCCTTTGTTGCTGCAATATACTCTACGTAAGGAGTTAAAGAAATTTACATTATTCCTGGTAATTATTACTATACAGAGTGGTCCAATTAAAGCAAACATTTTTAAATGTGATAAAATTCCATACAATGGAAAAAATCTTAATTTAAACAGTTTAAAGGTTTCTTAAAACCTTCGAAAACAAAAGTTATTATTTATTGCTTAAATAAAATGTCACCCAAATGTGAACTGCTATTCACAATGCACTGCTGCAATCTCTGGAGAAATGTGCACACGACCCTGCGAAACAGATCTGGTGAAATGGCATCAACCTCTTAGTAAATTCTGTTCTTTAAGTCTTCAATCTCGTGGAGTCAATGAGAAAACATTTTACCTTTCAAATATCTCCATAAGAGTAAATCGATGGCTGTTAGAAAATGGAACGTCACTAAACTGGGTAATGACGCGTCCTGGGAAGAACATGCACAGTTCCGCCATGCTGGGTATTCATCACTTACTGCACACATTAGGCATTATTATTATTATTATTATTATTATTATTATTACCAGTAGCCCCGTGGCTTCTTTGGTGCTGACTGACAGTTCACAGCTGACTTCTGACAGTCAACAGTTAGGTATATACTAACCTGTCAGAAGTGACAGCTGCTAAACACGTCATCTAGAGCCGCGTCCAGACTAGAAAAGAACAAAGAACACGAACATTTCCACGAACATGTTCGTTGTTCGGTTCGCTGTGGCCGGGTGTCCAGACTTGAACGGAACATGTTCGCAACGTGTTCCCATAGCTGTTTATTTTTTTTAAATTATTTTTACTAACGAATAAAACAGATATTAAGTTAAACAACTGGAGAACAAAAACGCTCGTGTGTGTGTGTTTATTGAGATATATTAAACCATAAAAAATTGAATTATTGTACTTAAGTAGAAATTGTTATAAATAAATTGAAAAAATGGCTACGTATTAACTTTATTTATATTAATTTCACAAACAACGTCTCTTATTTGGTAAACAAAAAGGAAAAAAAAAGTTTCTGGAAATCAAAAATTTCGAAAATTCAGTTTATTAAGGCGTTTTAGTAAAACTAACTATGCCGACTGGGAAATTAGCAGCAGGAAAGAAGGGTGCACCATAATTAACAGAAAATCAGCTAAAAAATAACTTTAACCCACCCCCTACCCACCTAGGTGGCTGTAAGGTATATGGCGTCACACTAGTGTTAGATTAGACATCCGAGGACAGGGAGATCATAGTTTTATCCCAGTCGGGTGCAGTGAAGGGTTGGTTTCCCCACACTTTCCAAGCAAATGGGGGTGCCCTTCATCTAAATTACACCTATCTCATCCCTAGCCCATTAGTGTAATTAGTACATAGGCGTATAACTTGAATGGGTAGTAAGACGTGGTGCAAAGAAAACTCTCCTAGTTGCCCCCAAGTACCCTACTGAAGACGTATTTTGCTTACTGAGGTCAAGCAAATATTTAACCTAAAAAAAATATGTATATATATATATATATATATAAAATAATTTGTATATAATTTCTTAACCTTTCCTGAACCGATGGTAACTTATTTTCTTTTATTCCTTTCTAAAGGCGGCTAACAAACTTTCAATATTTTTCCATCCACCTGTTCACATCCCTGTCCATCACGGCCCCAATCTAATCCACGCATCCTGTTGTTATTTTATATAGTAATCTGGATACTTATTATTCCTGTGGGTGACCTGGCGGTCTTGGGGTAAAGTGTCAGACTTCTGTGCTGAAGGTCCGGGGTTCAATCCTCGGTCCCGGCACAAACTTATCTGATTGCCAAACCCTTCCTTCACCTCTGACAAGACGTGTATTAATCACAACTTGTGAATGTGTGGAATGCCAAGCCTCCACCGTGGTTCGGATTCCACGTTAAACTGTAGGTCCTCCATTTCATCTCACAATCACCCTACCATTACACATTAGCGTAAGTGCGTATAACCCGAACGGGTAGTAAGACGCGGTTCTAATAATAATAATAATAATAATAATAGTAAGAAGAAGAAGAATCATTATTAATTCAACACATACACTAAGAAATACACTCGCTAAAAGATAATATATGTAGACTTACTTATAAAAATCAAAACACGTGAGACTCCGCTGCTGTCAGGCCAGTGATTGTATGTTCGGGGAAATGTTCGCGGAAATGTTCGTGGAGGTGCCCAGGCTAGAACAGGACTGGATACGAACATCTTTTTATGCGATGGGTAGAAACCGACAATTGGTGGATCGGTGCCGAACAGAACTACAAACACATTTTGTTACAATGTTCAATGCGGAAAACCGTCCACACTGTTCGCGAACATGTTCGTGTTCGTTGTTCTGTTCTAGTCTGAACGGGACTTTATATTACAATCCTCCTTTTTCCTAAGCTCCTCTATCCCTCAATCTTTACTTCTATGAAGTCGTGCAGAAGATAGTTCTTTCTAAGGATGTGTCCGATCCAGCTAATCATACACAATACAATTTTATTATTGAATACTAGCTTGATCATGCAAAACAAAAATAAAGAAAGTATCCAATCACTCACTACCATTGATTTAAAGTCTACGTTAGTTGTGGCTGATATAATAATTGTATATCTATCAAAAAGTGAAATACCTTTTTCAAATAAATTGGCCCATTCAGACAAGAAATATTTCCTAACATCACTACCAAATGCTAGAAACCAAAAACTATATGACAATTGAAAAAAATTATTCAAGCTGTTTTGTTAGCTTCCTGATATCTTATAATCACCATAGTAATAATAATAATAATAATAATAATAATAATAATAATAATAATAATTTAAATTTCCTTTATTATAGTGCTGGCCAACAGTCGTAAGACCTATAACAGGCCATCACTAAAAAGTACACAAGTACCATACAAATACATATAATTACACGAGAAAATAAGATAAAAAATAATAGGTAAATAATTATATATACTGATGAATAGTTACAAAAAAATAGTAAATAATCATGATAGAAATAAAAAATAGCAATAATAACAAATAACTAAAGAGTAGTAAGGCATACATATTTTAAAAGCAGTAACAATATGCAGAAAATAAATCAGAATATTATAAATTTAAATATTATAGGCAGAACCTCTACAGGATAAATTATTGATATGGGAATTCATTAAATAACTCTCTTAGTTTAGCTTTTATTTTACGATAGAAGTCAAATTTGACAAATCTAGAATTGGTGCTATGGATACGACGACCTTATAAGAGCAGTTGAGAAAAAATAATTTTTGATTACGAGAAGCCCAAGAAGGGATATTAACACCTACATGATCAAGGGCAAATTTGCAAGAAATTTTGCTATTGAAAATGTTAAAAACACAAAGGGCATCACAAAAAGGTCAACGCGTGAAGAGAGTTTGGAGCCCTAAGAGGTTTCGAATTCTGTCATAATCATAATAAATCTTGTTATTAAAGAATTTATCATAGCATGCAGTGACCAATTTTCTTTGAACGTTTTCCAACCTGAGAGAGTCAGTTAAGGTAATGGAATTCCAAGCAACACTTGAATATTCTAACTTAGCTCTAACCGGGCGTAGTACAGACATAAAAAAACAGTTAACTTTCTTAAATGATGAAGTAATAAATTTAATAACTCCAAGTAATTTCAATGATTGGGAAATTACATGGTAAACATAATAGTAGAAGTAAAGTTTGTTATCCAGGAGAAAACCAAGATATAAAGGGTGCGAATTATGTTTTCATTGCCCAATTTTATAAGTAAAAAATAAAGAATTAGTTTTCCTAGTAATAATATATATTTGGTCTTAGATTTATTAATAGATATTCCATTTTCAAAATATCATTGTAGAATACCATTTACATCACTTTTTAAATCTATAAAATCTGCAATTGATTTGACAACTTTAAATAATTTTATATCATCAGCAAAGAGTAAATAACTAGATAAGTTCAAAATTTACTAATGTCATCAATAACACATTAAAGAAAAGAGGACCTAAATTAGAACCCTGTGGTATACCACATGGGGCTAAAAATATATTGGAGGTGCGTGAATCAATAACTGCTGAACCAATTTACATATGAGTGAGGATGGCCAAAATTACTAAGTTTAGAAAGAATACTACTATGCTGACATAAGTCAAATGCCTTACTTTGGTCAAAATAAATAGCATCAACCTGACCTTGGGCAGATACTTAAGGAGCAACATGTCCAAGAAATTCTACTAAATTAGTGGCAGTAGATTTATTTTTTATAAAGCCATGTTGATTATCTGAAAGTTTATATTTAAGGTGGGGGAAAGTATGCTCATGTATGATTCTTTCGAATATTTTAGAGAAAGTGTTCAAGAGAGAAATTGGTCTATAACTACAAGCATTTGTTTTTCCCCCTTTTTTTTATATAAATAGGTATGACAACAGTTTGTTTGCATGTAAAAGGAAAAGTTCCATTTGACAGGTTAGTGTTAAATATATAGTCTAACAAAGGGCTAAAAAGCTGGCACAACCTTTAACATAAAGCTTGGAATTCCATCTGTCCCGGCACATCTAGAAGAACTCGATTTGTTATAGCATTAGCAACATCCAAGCGTGTAATGTGGCATGGATACAAGGGCGCGCTAGTTTCAATAAAGGGGCAAGGTAAGACAGGAAAGGCTGAATTATACACGGAATGAAAGTAGATCCCAAACTCATTTGCTTATTAATAAAGGATGCACTACAATATTGCCATTAATTTCTAAGTTTGACTGTGATACTTTATTTACACGATTATTTCTGACAAATTTCCAAAAATACTTGGGTTTGCTTTTGATACTATTTTCTATTGAGTTCTTTGGGTCAATAGTCAAAGTTGTTTAAACTAATTTACGAAAGTTTTAAAAACGTGAATATAAATCACTATTATTGGTTTGAATTTGTATTTTAATATTAGTTTTTTCCTGATATAGTATTTTAGCGTTGAAGAAAACCAAATTGGATATCAGATATAATAATAATAATAATAATAATAATAATAATTAAAAAATGAAACTAATGCAATCGAGATATCCAAAGGTTTAAAAAGTTAACATTACCAAATAAGAAACAATAAAGCAATACAAGATCTCTCTTCACAATCACGTATTGGCAACAGTGTTTGGTGGTTGACTTTGACACTAACATTGATTCAGGTTTAGACCAGATATGTTAATACTTCAATATTATAATAACAGCCTAAACGAATATATGGCCTTCCCTTGGGATTCAATGATCTAAATATTTACCGCCAAATTTATTCTGTAATTATTTTTGTCAATATTTATTTATATTCAGTTTTTCGTACATAATCATTAGAACAATTTTTAAGTTTGGTTGGATTGTTGAAAATAACCAAAGAAATGTTGACGCTTTGTTTTCAGTCTGTCTCACGTGTATTTAAGTAATATTCTATTTAGGTTTTATATTTAATAAGTGTTTTTATATTACAATGGAGGTGTTAATTAAACAAGTCAAACCTCCATCTCCCAGATTTTCTTTCACTTACAAAACAGCTGCTAATAGCAGCAGCTCCTCTTCCTCTGAAATATCATCTGAGCTAAAACAAGAAAGACATTTTGGAGAATGTCATAGCTTAACTCCACTGGAGTAGACCAGAAAGAAACCACAGTGGATTTAGGACCGAAAAGAAGAAATAAAAACTTAGCTTAGCAATGAATGTGAAACCAAACTGACAGAACCTTAGCGCAACATGGCACAGCATACTATATAGCGTTCTGTGTGAACCAACCCTAGGCCGGTCCCTTCAACTACTTGCCTAGTCGCAAGCTGCCAATGAGGAAAAGTTTACGATTTAAGATTAACCGTAAAATAATCGTATTATCTAAACCTATCTTATCTACGCGTGATTACTTGGCATTAAACGGTCTCCTAGGGATCTTTAAGGTTGGTTGTAGAAAATATAGGGTAACAAGGAAGTTTCATGTCTAAGCCAAAGTGGTTCTAAAGCAAGTGCTAGAAAATAATTGCTACTCTATTAAAGTTCTAGTTTGAGACCAAGATCTGTAATTTTAATCGATAATAATAATTAAGAATAATTTTATATAACCTTTTAGGATCTCACGTGTTTTAGGTCGAAATCTATAACCATGAATATTTAGTGACGGCATCTGTGTTTCAGGCGGGAACTAAGAGCAATGACCTATAAATCGTTACTTTGTCCAACCCAAACCCATCTGTCCCCCCATTCCAATACAACCTTTATTGCATTTAGCTGGTGGAGAAAGGATGATTTTATAGCTACTGCCCTTAGTGACCACTGAAATATATATGTATCTCTCTAAGTTAATGTGTTTGTAGTTTCTGACAAAAGATGTCAACAAAATTAACGTGGGGGAGGGTATTTAGGTCATTTAAGCGAAATTTAAAAGTATTTATAGCTATAACTGAAACATATTCATTTAAATAACCTTTTATAATATATTATGAATGCATAAATGTACTCAACACTGACTAAACTAAATAAGAGCAATAAAAATAGAAAGCATCAGTTTGCTAACATTTGAATAAAATATAATGTAAGTAGATTTAATAAAGAGTGAAACAAGACTGTAGTAAATGAGTCAAATAGTGGACGATGTTGGAAGGAGAAGGTACACATAATACTTAAACACAAAAAACACTCATAGTCATCATTACTAGACATGTTTTGCTGGTGTATGCGTGTATACATATGTAAACAGAGCACACAAATGTCATTATTTTCAACTTGTACATTGACATGTGTTCTATGACTAGTATTATTATACTTGTGTAAGCTCATACTTGTATCTCGTTCAAGTCCTCATACTTATATCTAATTGTGAATGTATCATAATCAAAAATCAACATGTGAAAAAAAACTATTCATGTAATTTATGGAATTGAACTTTTTTTTTAGATTTTTCTTATATTTTCTTCCTAGTCTATTATTATTAACAGAAGTTGTAAATAGTTCAACTGAACTGGAGTGTTATTACAAGTGATAATTACAAATTCTCTTTTCGATAAAATTCTCAAAAATTTTTTATAATAATTTAATTTCTTTATAGAATCTTGTTCAACTATTGTTTTTCCTATTTTTAAATTCAAATTTCTTTTGATCAGTTCCTAGGTGATTCTTAGGAAAATAATGTATATATTTATAAATGATTAAATCCCTGACATATTAATAATAAATTAGTAAAATTGTTTATAACTGCATAATTGCCCTTATTGACTGTTTCCTAGATTCTAGTAAACTAATCATTCATGTAATTGTCATTTGTATTAACAACTCCAGTTTAGTCACTAACTATTTACAATTTTTGTTTTCGATAAATTATAAAAAAAAATTCTAATAATTTCATTTCTTTATAGAATCTTGTTCAGCTACTGTTTTTCATATTTTTAAAATTCAAGTTGCTCTTGAACAATTTCTAGGTGACACGTAGGTGAATAATTTATTTATTTATATGTGATTAAATTCCTGACTTATCAATTTTTAGCCTTGAATAATTAATTATTTATCACTTCCATCAATTCATATTGTTAATTGACTTAGCATATAACTTTTTATGTTTTAACAATCTTCCTTTTATTAAACCACCACCTTTTTTCTTTTTCATAATCTGTATGTTAATTGACTTAAAAATGTAACAATTAATTAACCAATCATTCTACCAAGTACGTTCCTTATAATATTCATTCTTACTTCACCTTACTACAATTAAAATGAATTTAACTAATATTGGCTACATTAGATAAACCTGCATCAATCAGAATGTGGAAGAAGGCGTTAGTGTAGTCGTGTCCTATTTTATAGTTCCCGGAAGGTCGGTGTTTAAATCCCAGCCAGGGTGTATTGAGAGCAATATTTCCTAAACGGATTCCAGCTCTCCCTCCATATAAATGAGGATACACTTCGTATTCTTTCCTCCCCTATGGTGTAAATATGCGGATCTACCAGACAGGTGTTAGGATGTGGAGTATGGAGACACTACAACTCAGAGCTAATGTTGAGGAATTATAGCTAATTATTATAATTTCAGTTAGATAGAATCCGAGAACATCCATAGAGGAGAGCAGTTTATATCCAACTTTAGTCAGAGGCGGTTCTATAAACAACTGGCCTATTCCTTTTCTAACATATTATAAAATAAATAATTTAAATTCTTTGCGATCCGATAAAATAAATATTGGATCAGTTTACACATTATTAAAAATAATATATATATACATATTTTAGCACCTTGTCATACTACCCATTCGATTTATACACGTATGTACTAATTACGCTAAAGGTTTATTACGATTGAGGAAGGTCATATTTATAGGAAGGGTATCCGCATTTGAGTGAAGGGATAGTGAAAAACAATTTTGGAAGAAACACCCTCAGGATGTCCGACCAAGATTCGAACTTTGATCTTCCCGTCAGGGGCAGACTAGCCTATTGCGAGAGTATTACCTTAGGCCATGTGGCCACTGAAGCGGGTAGTAATAGTATTAGAATTAATGATCTGCCCTTGTTGAGCTCACGGTAGACTGGATCACTGTTGTCTCGAATCTCAACCGGGTTCAATGAGAATCGCTTCACACATGGGACTTATGAGATTGGGATTACATCTCCTCATCACGAAAATATAGATACATTTCCTCTACGCCATCGCATTTATTCTTATCGCTTGGTTTCTAGCATTGATATATTTTTCTAATACATATTCGGCCAAATTTTAAAGTACTTAATAATTCTTTAGAATGGTATTTATCTTCCTATTTTTAAAACTGAGCAGTGACTGCTTCGTTCCCATTGTATTTTGTTCCCAACGTTTTGTTGCCTGTTCTGGCTTTACGAATTTCAAATGCATTGATGGGCTGGAAATTATCAAATTTGAATTTTTATGGCGGGAGATTGAGAAACCATTAAGTAAAGAACTGACTCAATGCTATTGGCCAGTAGTTCCAACACCTCCTCTTCAGCAATAACCAGACTATAGGAGTCCGACATTGAGTGCGTGCTCCCACCGACGCAGGTAGATAGCGTCTGGTTTCCAAACAGCTCTGAGCTTTGTGCCGTTCGCTGCTATCCAAAACACTTTCACAGAGAGGCAATTACACTCCCACGGTTTCGATATCATACCCTGATTGGTTTTATTCAAACCGCCCCTGTTGGAAAACGATTAACAGGCTACAGAGATATTTGGTTTATCAATAATCCCGGATCGATTAAATGTACTTTACAGAACCTATTAGTTCCGACTGTTGTTGAATGGAGTGAGCTTTTAATGGAGATGCTCTGTACCTTCTCGGGCGCCGGTAAGCAAGTATCACGGTTAAACTCTGCACGACGCGGTGAGATTGGCACAATCCTAGAATAGTATGGTAACTGAACACACACTTTATAAACAAGCGGTTGATTACATAAATTACTTTTGAAATATAATAATTCCAGCCAGGGTTAACTATTTCAGAAATTCAGTTTTAAAATCCATAATACTAATCTCTTCTTTCTTGGGTATATTGGAGTCCTAAGTAAGTTCTATCTACCCTGAAAAAAGCATTGTTATCCTAACAGATAACACTATGGCCGTATTCCATAATCTTCATCATAGGGAAACCAGCCAAGCTAAACTTCCCATCTTAAAAAGTAAACTGAGGAATACATAACATATTTACTTTCTCTCTATCTTACAGGTAGAGAAAGTATGGTGATCGTCAAAAAAATCGAAGTCGAGATTTTGATGAATTTTGACGTTTCATGACTCCCTGAATCCGAAAAAGTTGTTTTTGAATTTCCGTCTGTCTGTCTGTCTGTATGTCTGTCTGTCTGTCTGTCTGTCTGTACCTCCAACTAGAGCCTAAACTATTTTACCGATTGAGCTGAAACTTGATATCTAGGGTTTTCATAGGGTTGCCCCGAGGGGTTTTTGGAATTGGATATCTACCCCTAAAATTAAGGGTAGTTTACTGAAGGGAAAAAAGAGAAAAAGTCGATTTTCTCAAAATCGGCTCTAACGATTTTGATTAAATTTCATTTATGAACATTAATAAATATTCCAAACAAAATGGCTACTCTCAATATTTCGGCAAAATGGCTTTAAGGGCTCCGGTCTGATGCGTAAATTAACATTTTTTATAATAGCTCCGAAACTATTTGAGATATGAAATTACTTAGCATTACAAATATGTATATATATTTATAATACAAATATTTTATTCGAAACATATTTTTATAAAATCAATAATTTTCAATCTATACGCAATTATATATATATTTTTAGCTTTTTGGACATTAAAGCTTAAGTATTGCGATCGTAAAAAAAACTAACCTGAAATGTTGATGGATTTCGACGTCTCATGACCCCCCGAACCCTAAAAAATAGTCTTTGCAATGCCGTCTGTCTGTGTGTCTATTAAAACTTAAAATTAAGGGTAGTTTACTGAAGGGCAAAAAGAGAAAAAGTCGATTTTCTCAAAATCGGCTCTAACGATTTTGATTAAATTTCATTTATGAACATTAATAAATATTCCAAACAAAATGGCTACTCTCAATATTTCGGCAAAATGGCTTTAAGGGCTCCGGTCTGATGCGTAAATTAACATTTTTTATAATAGCTCCGAAACTATTTGAGATATGAAATTACTTAGCATTACAAATATGTATATATATTTATAATACAAATATTTTATTCGAAACATATTTTTATAAAATCAATAATTTTCAATCTATACGCAATTATATATATATTTTTAACTTTTTGGACATTAAAGCTTAAGTATTGCGATCGTAAAAAAAACTAACCTGAAATGTTGATGGATGTCGACGTCTCATGACCCCCCG
Organism: Timema bartmani; assembly: GCA_902151455.1. Taxonomy (NCBI): domain Eukaryota; kingdom Metazoa; phylum Arthropoda; class Insecta; order Phasmatodea; family Timematidae; genus Timema; species Timema bartmani. The sequence goes on from CABFWB010001801.1 coordinate 67,264, forward strand.
AACCCTAAAAAATAGTCTTTGCAATGCCGTCTGTCTGTGTGTCTATTAAAACTTAAAATTAAGGGTAGTTTACTGAAGGGCAAAAAGAGAAAAAGTCGATTTTCTCAAAATCGGCTCTAACGATTTTGATTAAATTTCATTTATAAACATTAATAAATATTCCAAACAAAATGGCTACCCTCAATATTTCGGCAAAATGGCTTTAAGGGCTCCGGTCTGATGCGTCAATTAACATTTTTTATAATAGCTCCGAAACTATTTGAGATATGAAATTACTTAGCATTACAAATATGTATATATATTTATAATACAGATATTTTATCCGAAACATATTTTTATAAAATCAATAACTTTCAATCTATACGCAATTATATGAATTTTTTTAACTTTTTGGACATTAAAGTTTAAGTATTGCGACCGTAAAAAAAAACTAACCTGAAATGTTGATGGATGTCGACGTCTCATGACCCCCCGAACCCTAAAAAATAGTCTTTGCAATGCCGTCTGTCTGTGTGTCTATAAAAACTTAAAATTAAGGGTAGTTTACTGAAGGGCGAAAAGAGAAAAATTTGGTTTTCTCAAAATCTGCTCAAACGATTTTGATTAAAATTCGTATCTAGGCGTTGATTAAGATTATAAATAAACTGGCTATTTTCATTTTCCTATGAAAATGATTTTTAGGGTACTTTACAGAAGCGTTAATTTCCGTATCTCCACAACTATTTGAGAAACTAAACAACTTATCATTGCAAAATTGTAGGACTATTAGAAATAAAAAACTTTTATTTGACATATATTTTTATAAAAGCAACAGTTTCTGAGATATTTGCAAATATATTAATACAATTTTGTGAGCTTTAGTTGTAAACATATACTACTTAAGTCTTAACGCAATAATTCTCCAATGCCATAGAGTAATTAAATATAAGTATCTAAAAAAGTATGTTATTTTTCCTTAAAGCTCTTAGGAGAAATGTTTGCATAGCAATGATCTATCTCCATTTTAGACTCAATAGTCAATATTTACATTTTTTATTGGTCAAAATGTATAAATGAATAATTAAATATCAATGCGATGACTTGAAGATCTGCAACACCTTATAAAATGTTAAAATTTTAACCAGAAATCGAAATTTTAATACGAAGTGTTGACCCTTGTGGAAGACATTAAACTGTTTGAAATGCTCTTAGGTGGACAAAGATGCGCCTCTTTTCTCATTGATTCTATATCATTGTATATTATTTTATGCATGTTCTTATGTGGAGTGGTGATGATACAATGTACATTATTCCGTTCAGAAATATTACGAGTTTATAGAAAGAGAGAGAAAGTCTGTGCGGTGCGCCGTACCATTTATTTTTCTTGTAAATATGTATTTATCAAAAAACTTGAATAAAAACATTTTATTTTAATTTAATCATGGTAGGGTTTTTTTATCAAGAAAACGTTGAAAACTAATTATTTGCTCTTAATATTTTATCCCCATCCCTATACATGAAGACAGCTTTCATAAATTTGATATGGGAATCATATATTATTTTATATCCAAATTAATTTAATCATTACTTGTTTTATGGAAATATTAATAAGCTGTTATTGGAAAAATTCTTGCTAGTTCCTTCTAATATTGCATTAGCTTATATTTAAACATTATTTTAAATATACAGTTTTAGAAACATTATATTAAATAGTTATGTTATAGTGTTTATCCTATATAATGTTAGCTCTCACATTATTTCTATTAATAATGATTTATAAATAATGTTTTGGTTTACGATATCATCGTGTGCAGTAAATGTGCAATATACGAGTATAGCGTAACATGTACAAGAGGAAATGATTAAATATGAAACTACGTCTGGATTAAAAGGGCTTAAAATTCATTTTATACATGTTTACTAAGTTTATCTCAATTCATTATAGCAGTGCATATTACATATCTAGCCAAAATAATTTTAGTTTAACCGGCATATAGTTTTATCTCCTCCACAAGCACCAAATATTGTTAGCTTATTTTTGAATTTAAATATTGTGTATACTCAAGGTTTGTTTATAAACAAACTATATCACTTAGCCGTTAACCAGAATACTGGGGCTATACGATCCAAATCATTAACAACCATTATTTGAAAGAGTTAGGTTTCTAGTTTTGGTGTGGTTGACATGTTATATTATTCTGACGTAATGGAAAAACATTTGCTTACGGATGGATTTGGATTTCACTATAATTGTGGTCAAAGGCATAGATAATAAAAATAAATAAACTTTTTTTGATCAGATGTATGTACACTTAAACTTACTAATATTATTCGAGTGAGCGCTTTAGTCTTTTAAAAACTAACTTGGTTAGAGTTCTGAGAAAGCAGGCTTAATGCATTTTGGTTTTTTTGAAGTTCATATTATTTGTCTACTTATTCCAACACAAGGACGTTTCTAAACAAATTATTTTATATAGCGTGATCATTTGGTAGTTTTAATATTTATTTAACATTCTTGATAATGAAAAGTGACTCATAAACTTAAAATAAGATAGTGTGTATTTTATTTTTGATCTATTGTGCCTGAAGGAACTCTCCCATATTTATTGTATCCACTGGTGGATAACAGACCTCTGCAGGTCTGCTCGTGCAGGGGTCGCGCGGAAAAGTAAAAAGGAAAATATTAATTAGTCTTGTACATCTTTGCTTAAGCTATCGTAAAAAATCAAATTTATCCATAATTATTTTTAGCTTAAATGGAGAATATAATTGCTTAACAGTAATGTTTTTTTCCAATTAATTACATATCAAAGCTAAAATTAACTATTTGGAACATCAATGGCAGCGTATAAATTGTTCCCTTTGTTAATTTGCATGTGTAGTTTGGATAGTTGGTGTCGAAGGTGGCCAGTCTTCTCACAAGCCACAGTTTAATCCAATACTAATAATATTAGCCGTTATTTTCGTCATTTTCCTTGCTCTTATCTTCACTTGTTTCCAAGGCCGTAGCCAGCCAATAATTTCAGGGGGGGTTTGGTGGGCAAAGCTCCCAATTGCTGGAAGTTAGAAAAAAATTCTAAATAATAAACAGTTCTAGAAGCTCTCTGAAGTGGTTATTTTCATGGTAAAATAACTCACTAACTGCAGAAGGCTTGGAAAATTTCTGAATATTAAACACTTTTTGAAGCTCTGTGAAGTTTTTTTATGTTAAAATAACCTCCAAAATGCCAAAGGCAAGGAAAATTTCGAAATATTTAACAACTCTAGAAGCTCTCAGAAGTGCTTTTTATGGTGATTTGTATTTGTATCTTAATTTTATTATTGTTTGAACCATAAATAATTCCATATATATTCTGTTCATAAAATTTCGTGGGGGGTTTGAACCCCCAAAACCCCTCCCTGGCTACGGCCTTGCTTGTTTCCCAGAAGTAATCTACAGGTTGACTAAACAAGTGTTTGTCAAATACAGTACCTTACGCTGACGAAAACTATCGAGTAGTTTGGAATGAAGTTAAAGTATGAAGTTGAAATTACCTAATTAGTTAGAAGTTTTCCATTCAAAATTCGAATACCAAAGTGTTAATGTGTTATATTATGTAGCCTAGTATGTACCTTATACTTGCGAATATTTTGGATTGAAATATTACGGTGGACGGTAAACATTCGAAAGAATAAGGTAGAATGTCAATTATGACTTAACAAGGAGTTTCTTAATGTACATCCAACTTTCAGCGTGAATGTCAAACTAAAATAATGTAGTCTAGTCATATTATTGTGGTGAATGCTATATACTTTTAACTTTCTGAACATGTGACCTGGCGGTCTAGGGGTAAGGTGTCAGACTTCTGTGCTGGGGGTCCGGGGTTCAATCCTCGGTCCCGGCACAAACTTATCTGATTGCCAAACCCTTCCTTCACCTCTGACAAGACGTGTATTAATCACAACTTGTGAATGTGTGGAATGCCAGGCCTCCACCGTGGTTCGAATCCCACGTTAAACTGTAGGTCCTCCATTTCATCTCACAATCACCCTACCATTACACATCAGCGTAAGTGCGTATAACCCGAACGGGTAGTAAGACGCGGTGCTAATAATAATAATAATAATAATAATAATAATAGTAAACTCTCTGAAATTTCATTCTTTTATTTGGTGTTATTTGAAAAAATAGTATACAACAGATTTGAACGCTGCCCACGCTAGCATTGACTGTTGAGCGAATTAAAACTAACAAGAATTTTATAATTAGGTAAAGGGATAAAATGACTTTTAACGAATACTTTTACAAACAATCGAGATATTTTCATTCTAGTTCTAGGAACTCGATTCCTTTACTCGATTGTGTTGTGTAACTCTCATTAGCAGTTTTTAAGGTGGCTTTACATAGAGGAAATAGCAAAATTGTATTTACAAATATGTTACATAACAATTTTTTAACTGTTTTGTAAATATTAATAACAAAATGTTTATAACTATGTTTTCGACAAAAATGTTGGTAGAATGCTATGAACAATTTGAAATGTCAAAATTAAAAGTGGATATCAAAGTTATTGAAAACATGTATATTAACAAGTTAATAGCCGGGAGAATTGTCGGTAATAACATGTTATTGGCAGCTCCTCCAGTTCGAGTCACAGGAAGAGGTGGCTATTATTGCAGCTTGTGTAGTGATTATTGGTACAGGAAGACAGTAGAATAGGAAAAGTATGTGGGTTCGTCCATACCTTCAAAGTAGGGACAAGTAAAGTGGATATTATATCATAAGTGACTTGAAAAAGGACGAAAGAAAACTTGAAATTGGTTATTTATCAAGTATTGACAGTTTAAAAAGGTTTTGTGCGAATGTCAAGTAGTGATTGTGAGTACCTTGTGAATCTTATAGGTTCAAAAATTTCACGGAAAGACACTAACTATAGAAAAAAAACCTTCAGTGCGAGAAAAGCTTGCTCTTAACCCTGCGCTTTTTAGCTACCGATGACAGTTTTGATAGCTTAATGTTATTGTTTTGTAAATGATCATCACAAGGGGACATATTCCTAGAACTGTATGTGCACTTCCTTTTGGTAGGTGACTTGAATAACTTGTTCACATCACATGTGTGAGGAGCTTCTCCAGTCCTTGTCACCTCACCAACCATTTGTACAGCTGCTTCATCTGCCGAGTCGTCTGTACTAAAATTCTGGTTCATGATCTCCCCTGCCTCATCAAACAGAGTTGCCAACAATAATAACTTGTTAGTAATATTTTGTTATCAACATCCTCTGATCAGGACCGCCTCCAGAGCGGTCGCAAAATTTATGTTACTAACAAACCTAGCAGGAATATTATCGAGATGTTAATGGAAAAAATAACAAATGTTGAAAGAAAAATGTTACTGACAAAAGTTAATAGCAAAATATTATTAATATTTTTAGTGAATTTTGACAATGTTAGTAACAAATTTTATTAAAAACTGTTGATAGCAAAGGTTAATAGCATTTTATGGGCCCATTTTTAAAATTGGTTAAAAACACGTGTTTTCAACAATGTTATCTCCGGTGTAATGCAGCCTTAGCAGTCAACATTTATTCACTCTGTGCTTTTTGCTTTGTGTAACATGAATCGTTATGCTATGTTGTAAATAAATTGTGTATAGCATCGCATTTTACTTTGTAATGTGCTTCAAGTAATATAGTTCCTAATAGGTAAGTTTTTGTAGGGAAAATGCCATGATGGAGCTTCTAATGTAAGTGGAACTTTGAACTGCCTTCAAGTAAGAGTAAAATACCAAGATAGTCCCGGGCGCTTCTCATGCACGGCCTAACCCCCGATCTTAATCTTGTAGTAGAAGATTATTTGGTGAAACATGCTAAAGCGTGTGTTGTGATTTCATTTAATCGTGAGATTATAAACAACTTCATCAAAATTAGTGACCAGCGCAAAAATACGTTTGTTCGTTCTAGTGTACAGAAAAGTTAAATGGAGACTTTTTAATATTTAAATATGTACTTTTGTATTAATTATTTTTTATGTAAATTTAAGTTATTGTGTGCTATGACATAATCTAAAATGAAAATTAATGACATGCAGAGAGGATTGGAACATCAGTATCAGTAAAGTACTTTTTACTTTCTCTCTATCTTACAGGTAGAGAAAGTATGGTGATCGTCAAAAAAATCGAACTCGAGATTTTGATGAATCTTGACGTTTCATGACTCCCTGAATCCGAAAAAGCAGTTTTTGAATTTCCGTCTGTCTGTCTGTCTGTCTGTACCTCCAACTAGAGCCTAAACTATTTTACCGATTGAGCTGAAACTTGATATCTAGGGTTTTCATAGGGTTGCCCCGAGGGGTTTTTGGAATTGGATATCTACCCCTAAAATTAAGGGTAGTTTACTGAAGGGAAAAAAGAGAAAAAGTCGATTTTCTCAAAATCGGCTCTAACGATTTTGATTAAATTTCATTTATGAACATTAATAAATATTCCAAACAAAATGGCTACTCTCAATATTTCGGCAAAATGGCTTTAAGGGCTCCGGTCTGATGCGTAAATTAACATTTTTTATAATAGCTCCGAAACTATTTGAGATATGAAATTACTTAGCATTACAAATATGTATATATATTTATAATACAGATATTTTATCCGAAACATATTTTTATAAAATCAATAACTTTCAATCTATACGCAATTATATGAATTTTTTTAACTTTTTGGACATTAAAGTTTAAGTATTGCGACCGTAAAAAAAAACTAACCTGAAATGTTGATGGATGTCGACGTCTCATGACCCCCCGAACCCTAAAAAATAGTCTTTGCAATGCCGTCTGTCTGTGTGTCTATAAAAACTTAAAATTAAGGGTAGTTTACTGAAGGGCGAAAAGAGAAAAATTTGGTTTTCTCAAAATCTGCTCAAACGATTTTGATTAAAATTCGTATCTAGGCGTTGATTAAGATTATAAATAAACTGGCTATTTTCATTTTCCTATGAAAATGATTTTTAGGGTACTTTACAGAAGCGTTAATTTCCGTATCTCCACAACTATTTGAGAAACTAAACAACTTATCATTGCAAAATTGTAGGACTATTAGAAATAAAAAACTTTTATTTGACATATATTTTTATAAAAGCAACAGTTTCTGAGATATTTGCAAATATATTAATACAATTTTGTGAGCTTTAGTTGTAAACATATACTACTTAAGTCTTAACGCAATAATTCTCCAATGCCATAGAGTAATTAAATATAAGTATCTAAAAAAGTATGTTATTTTTCCTTAAAGCTCTTAGGAGAAATGTTTGCATAGCAATGATCTATCTCCATTTTAGACTCAATAGTCAATATTTACATTTTTTATTGGTCAAAATGTATAAATGAATAATTAAATATCAATGCGATGACTTGAAGATCTGCAACACCTTATAAAATGTTAAAATTTTAACCAGAAATCGAAATTTTAATACGAAGTGTTGACCCTTGTGGAAGACATTAAACTGTTTGAAATGCTCTTAGGTGGACAAAGATGCGCCTCTTTTCTCATTGATTCTATATCATTGTATATTATTTTATGAGTGTTCTTATGTGGAGTTTTGATGATACAATGTACATTATTCCGTTCAGAAATCTTACGATTTTATAGAAAGAGAGAGAAAGTCTGTGCGGTGCGCCGTGCCATTTATTTTCTTTTTACTTAATGGACGTTTAAAAACAAACTATCAACCACTTGTTTGAATCAAGAATCTTGATGCGGCTTGAATGTTAATTAATTATTTATCTTGGAAAATATTATTTTCTATTAAATATGTTTTTAGAGGGTTTTAAAAAAAAATCTTTTAGCCAAGTATATTCTTAGATTTTACATATTTAATGCTAGTGACTAGTTCAAAAATGTTAAACCCAAGTCCACAATTACTATTTAAAAAAATTTGATATAGATTTTAGAGGTATGTGTAGTTTGAAAATTTTCTTGACTCTGGTGGTTGGGGGTTTTCCCCAAAAACCCACGAAGTTTTAGGTGTAGGGGTTGGGTTGGTCATAAATCCCCACCCCTGATTATATCCATTCTAGGACATAAATAATTTTATGGTTAACTATAAATATCTGTAAATGTGTTTATTTTATATATATTAATCAATCCAGTGTATTTTTGAAGTATGGAAAATAATAGGGCATTTTAACTTTAAGATAGTATCACTTTATATTTTTACTTATTTTTAGCACCAGCCAATCGGGATGCACGCATATGTACTAATTACAATATTGAATAAAGTATGAGTAAGGTTGAAATTAGAAAAGATGTGCACTCATTTACATGGAGGAAGAAGTGAAAATCATTTAGGGAAATAAAACACTCTAGACCCGACCGGGATTGGAATTATGATCTTCCCATCATCGACAGTCCAGTATATTTCAAGTGTGGAGCTTTAAAACATCCTTCCACCAAAGTAGATGGGATATTTAATATTACATTGATTTATTTAACATGAACTGACCACTGATGGTGATTTAGGAAATAGCACATAGCCACGTCTAACCACTCTCACATCATTCACTCTCCAAAGCAAGCATATCTTGGGTCGTAATGAAAGTCTCTTGAAAAGAGATAATCTAACTACCCACATTTTTCCACTTGAAAGGATCATTTACTTATGGTAATGAGATAAAGATTATCTGTTTGAATAAAGTCTTAAAAATACTCTTTTCGATATGTTTAGTTGGTAGAATATTTTTAAGTTACTTAGAAAAGAGTTTTGTATCAAGAAACAAACACCAATTAATTAGTTTAGATTGCTCGTGAGCTAGTGTCACAGTTTTCATAAGGCTGGTGTAAAGTATTTCAGATATATTGTGAAAGAATGTCACAGTTTTCCATAAGCTTATTATATAATATATTTTTGAGTGATCCTCGAAGACTGCCTAGTTTTTCAAAAATATCTTATTTTAGAAAACTCATGAAACAGTGTTATAGTTTTAAATAGGTTTCTGTAAAAGATATTTTTAAAAGTGTTCGTGAAAGAATGTATAACTTTTCAAAAATCGTCTTTGTTTTCAAAAACCGTGTTTGAAGTATTTGGGACCACTCATTAAGGAATGTCTTAGTTTTTAATAATCTAGTATAAGGTACTTTAGGTTCTTCTTAAAAGAGTGTAGCATTTTGCAACAAGTTTGTATAAAGTATTGACCTTAGGGAGAGGACCGATATAACCCAAAGATGGTGTAGCTAGGAGACGGCGCTATCAGTACGGTGGGGGGTGACGTGATTCCACTTTGGGATGAAAGAGCTTTGTGTTAGAGCAGTGAGAGACGAGTTTTGATAGTGTTATCACTCAATCTATAGGGTGATGGCAGGTCGCATCAAGTTTGCTCTCCAGGGGCATCTGTTAGTGGTTTTCCATTAGATTTACAATTATTTTAAAAATCTGAGGAACTTGTCCATTACATTTTTTTACTATTATTGAACTTTTGCTATTTTTTAACTAATGTGTCACCAAGGTCATTACACATAAAGTTCCCACGAAATATAATAATATATAAATTTAAGTAATAATTATAAAATATGTACCTAATCGAAAAGCCCTCCCCGAAGGTAACTCTTCATCTTGTTGTGATGTGGAAGCTTGCGTGCCAAAAGGATCCTGTGAGCTATGCCGGCGGGAGTTTAATCTTCTGGTAGGGCAGCCCAAGCCAGACAGGTCAATGATAATAGGTCAGGTTAAGAGAGATACCCTGGTTGGTAGGACCACCCAAGCCGGACAGGTCAATGATGATAGGTCAGACTAAGAGAGATACCCTGGCTGTTAGGACCACCCAAGCCAGACAGATCAATGGTGATAGATCAAACTAAGAGATATACCTTGGTCCTCCAGGATGAGGGTTGAGTGTCGGACCAACTACCCACCTCGTGATATAACTACCAGCAAGAATAATATAGTTTTAATGTATTTAAGATTGAGACAACTAACCATAGAGTGTGTTACATTAGAATTAAATCACAATTTAACAATATATCTGTGATCGCTGTACATGCTTTGACCGAAGACCAGTATGATGAAGAAAAAATATATTAATTATGAATCAATCAATATGTTATGAAAAGATAGACAAAATTATAAAAGGTGTCAAAGAGAGTTGTATGAAATACTTAACAAGCTTGGAAAATATACATAAAACATGTAAAAGAGAGTTGTATTAAATACTTAACAAGCTTGGAAAATATACATAAAACATGTCAAAGAGAGTTGTGTTAAATACTTAACAAGCTTGGAAAATATACATAAAATATGTAAAAAAGAGTTGTGTTAAATAATTAGCAAACATTTTTTACGTATATTTGCCAAGCTTTGTTTATTACTAAATACAACTCTATTTGACAGGTTTTATGTATATTTTCCAAGCGTATTTATTACTAAATACAATCTTGCAGGGGCTAAGAACCTATGAATCATGAGTAGAGATGTGAGACGGAAAATTTTCCGTTTTGGCAAATTTTCCCTATACTTTTTCATTATTTCTGTTAATTAATTTCAAATGATTAAATGGATAACAATAGTAACGGTAATAATAATAATTAGTGGTAGTGATAGTAGCAGTAGTAGTAGTAGTAAAAAACGCCTGCTTCGGTGGCCGCACGGTCCAATGCGCTACTATTGCAATAGACTAAACTGCCTTTTACAGGGAGATCGGGGTTCGATTAGGGTGCACTGAGGGAGGTTTTCCCTAAATTGTTTTCCAATCACTCTCCACACAAATGCGGGTGTAATTCCTGTAAATTCAACCTTCCTTATACCTAACTCATTGGCGTAATTAGTACACAGGCGTATAATACTAACGGGTAGTAAGATGCGGTGCTAAAAAAAGTAGTAAAGAAACAAATGAATGTGAGACTTTGTAGACCCGTTATGTTAATAAATCATACTTCAATTTTTTATCATCAATAATGTAACTAAAATTGTTTAAAGGTTGGCCCAGTATTTGTTTCCCTCCCTATCCTTCGTGCTTCCTATTTACCCCTCCTCCACTCGCGTTACCCCTACCCCCTTCTTATAACCCATTCGTCTCTTAACACACTATTTTGATGTAAAATAGGCTCTAGGTCCCACCCCACAGATTAACCCCTCCACCACAAGCCACCACTGCTGAAAATTGTCCTATTAAAAATTTCCTGCAAATAATTTTCATCTCTAATCATGAACACAGTGTTTTTGCACGAAAATACACCTAGGTACATGTAGATCACCAGATGGTAGCTATGTCAATAGGATTGATCATATTTTAGTTGACATAAGACATTCAAGTGGAGTGCAAGATGTAAGGGTAGTATCAAGAGCAGAAAAGGGAAGCGATCATTACCTAGTTCTAGTTAAAGTTGACCAAAGAATAAACAGATTTTATACAAATAAAAGGACAAAGAAAAGGAATACAGGTATTAAGTTGTTATATGAGGAATAAAAGTAAGAAGCCATCTCTGTAGAAGTGTCAAATAAATTTGAAATTCTGCAAGATGAAGTTAGGGACGAGAGAATTGAAAAGTACCGAAGAGCTTTTAAGATGGGCATAATAGAAGAAACAGAAATGCATCTGAAAAAGAATAATAGAAAGGCTATGAGTATAATATAGTACGTATAATGAAAACTTAGAAGTAGTAATGATCAATACAAAGAAGGCTACAAAAAGGTTTCAAGAGAAACTCAATACACTTTAAAGAAAGAAAAATGAAAATTCAAGATATAAATAGGAACAGCACGTAGGACTTCTAAAGGTCCATCGGATTCTTCAAGAACATTTATGTTTCAAGGGCAGTGATGGTAGAATATATTAATGGGAGCTTAGTGGTAGGAGAATGTGAGAGCTGTGTGGAAAAATTACTTCGAATAGTTACTGAACAATTCTGTAAAAGAGGAGGTTGTTAAGAAAAGAGAAATTTTTCAAAATGTACAACCTGAGGTGGAAGAGCAAGCCATGTATGACATAAATCAAGTCCTAAAGAAGATAAAAAACCACAAATCTCCAGGCACAGATGATACCAGAATTGAACTAATAAAGCAAGGTGGAATTGTAGGTTTGAACTCATTGCACATAATGATTAGGAAAATACGAAGAGAGGAGAGAATGCCTGAAGAATATAATGAAACACTGATTTTTCCAATAAAAAAAAATAGAAAAATCAATGTGTGAAAATTATAGGAATATATCACTACTGTATAGTACTTATAAGGTTTTCTCGCGAATTTTATTGAAAAACCTCACCCCTTATATCGAATAAAATATTGAAGAACACTAAACAGGATTTTGTAAAGGAATGTTCACCACGGACCAGGTGTTCATAGTAATACCAATGATTAGTAAAGCATGGGATTATAATAAGATGATGATGCACTGTCTCTTTATAGATTTAAAAAAAAGCATATGACAGTATAAGCAGAAGTAAAATTTGGGAAATTATGGGAGGAAGCAGGAATACCGCTAAAACAAAATAGACCAACCCAAATATGCGTATATAATACGAAATGTAAAGTTGGGGGTAGAGGGAAGAGACTCTGAAAGCTTCAATGTAAAGACAGGGGATAGATATGGGGGCTGTATTTCACACAATTTACTTAGTCTAGTACTAAAAAATACTCACTGAAAAGAGTTTTCTCAATTGATACAGGATTTTGGGCTAGTGATAAAATAAAAGTACTGGCTTTTGCAGACAATATAGTAATGCTATATGAAACAAAAGAGGAATTTAAAAATGCAGCAGCTTCAATAACAGAAGAAGCATGTAAAGTGGGACTGGTAGTAAGTCAAGAAAAATCCAAATAAATGTTTGTAAAATGAGACACAGGAGAAAATGTAACCTTAGCATTAGGAGAAATGAAGTTTGAGAATGTTAGATCCTTTAAGTTACTTGAAACTACAATAAATTGAAACAACAACATTGAGGAGGAGATATTTGCTCAAATACAAAATGCAAATAAAGTTTCTATGCATTAAATAGAGTTTTCAGCACAAGAAAAATGTCTAGAAGAACAAAAATAAGAGTGTATTAAAATATTAAGACCATTGTTACTCTACTTATCTAAAGGTTGGATACTAAGCAAAAAGATGGAAAAGAAGCTTTAAGCGTTTGAAAATAAAGTACTGAGCAAAATGTTTGCAAGAAAATAGAGGATTCTAAATTAGGAAAAATGTTGAGATACACGATTTTCTAATGAATCAGACACTACAGCAATAATGAGAAGTAAAAGAATTCAGTGGTTGGGACATGTATTGAGAAGGAAAAAGGCAATAAAACAGGTGTACCTAGGTAAACCAGAGGGAAGAAGGACACTGGGGAGATCAAACGAAGAAGCTCAGATGGGGTAAGGAGTGGGCTTAGAGTACTGGATGTAGACTAAACTACTGCTGTCAGCAGGAAAACGTGAAAAAGTTTAAAAAGCGAGGCTATGAACCTACTGCTGTTCATATCAAGTTAAAGTAAATCATAAGCCTTCTAGTCTAGGATATTTTAAATGTGTATCTTAAATGACGGAATAATTGAATGGAATTACTTTATGGGTTGACTTTATTTCTTCCCTCAATGCCCTAAAAAATCACTTTTACCAAAATCATGAAATATTTATGATTAAATAGAAAACTAAAAGATTATTCAATAAAATATCAGCATGTATTTAAAAATTCTTTTTCTATATAAATAAATAAATGATACAATTATTTTAATAAAAATAATTTTTACATCGTAGGAAATAAAAATCCAAACTTGTTCAAAGTCACAAGTTTGAACTCAATTTATGGTATCAATTGCTAATTAATTATAAAGCATTCATCCACATTAACCAATACTGATTTAGAAATATCTTATATAGTATATATATAGTAAAAAAACATTCATATCTCATAATTTTAAAATTAGAATTTTAATGTCAGTTTTAATTAAAAGTTGAGCACAATTCAAATAACTCACACCATTAGTCACGTGGTTTAAGAAATCAAGCCGGCCATATCCTAGATTACTTGATGATGATAAGGTTGAGTTTCGAATCTCTTCCTTCTACACTTGACGTTTTCCACATATGAGCTAATATATCTTTAGTTGTCTCATCCAATATCAACTATCATGCTGGAGTGGCATCTTTATACTATCCCAATCATATCTATATCTTAGAATAGGTTGCTAAAAACTATAATGCTAATGAAAAATCAATACCAATTTCCAAACCAAAAATAAATTGTAAAAAATTGAATAAATTTTCTTAATACAAAAATAAGATCCAATTCATTTTATTTAATAAAAATGTACAAACAAATTACTTCCAACTAATTAAATTGTAACAAACGACGGATAGCAAGATTCCAAGTTAAAAGTTAGAAATATTATAAAAGAACAAATAAAACATTAGCATTGTTAAAAAATTAGATTGTATTGGTTTAAATTAAATATTTATAAAAACGAATATTTAATTCTTAATATGAATGTTTATATATTGGCCTAACTAAAAGTATGGTAATTTGTATTAAGAACAATTTCTTTTGAAATTTCCTTAGGTCATTGATGTTTCGATGATAAACTTTATATTCTACTTTGACTTAATCATAAAGAGCTGTGTAAAAAATCTTATTTTTCTATTTCAACATTTCCAGTTCATTGACATCAAAAAATAAATATAACTTTGAGTAAGTTTGCGGAGACACATGGTTTCTGGAACAGATACCCCAAGGAGACGGAAATTTTACAAACGTCCTTATCCCCCTTCTCTTCCTCTTTATATCCGGACAGGATTGCCTCTCCTCGAGTCTTCTGACCACAATGACAGGCGGATAGAACGCTCCTTAACAGGCGACAACCGACCCTTTGTGGCTCTCGACCCGTTTCCAATACATAGCACTGCTATTTTGATTGAGTTACTTCCGGTCTGCTGAGCGGTGCTTTGCTGACTCAATCGAGCCTAGGTCTTCCTGCATTTAGCTATATTCACCGCTACGAAATTTTACTTACTTTTACATCCATTACTGTTTCCAGCCTGTGGCCTGAGTCAATTTTTTATTCACGCCATATATTTTCCACTACCGGCTTACTAGGCCTGTCGTATCTTCATATGTCTTATAATCTAACTTAAGACTATGAAAGGCACAACATTCAGTCCCCAGCCGTTAATTCATCACTGTAAAATGATAAACGCACATTTCACCAATGATAAATTTTTCGGCCATGCCTGGAATTGAACCTGGGACCGATATCGGACACGCTACCGACTGATCTAAGGTGTACATACATCTCGTGAACCCATATTTTGAAGTTTCAATGCATTGAACTTAAAATGATGACAAATCACCTTTAATTGGCCATTTCACCAGTAGTGGGTGGTTCCCAAAATTTACTGTCAAGATTTGTTATCTGATAGAAAATTAGGATAATTTAATACGCACAACTTTTTGGAATAGTGCTAACTATAAATAAATATATTTGGAATGATAAAAGGTTCCAATCTATAGAAAATTCCACGAGTAAAATTTTTTCTAAGAAATTATTTAGTCCTTTTATCTTCTTACTTTAGATGCGTAAATTAAACATTTCAACGTAATTTATAAGTAGTATAATATTGTACTAATGTAAACTACGTTAGCAATGAAAGTTTAGTCTTACCTTGATGAATTCCTTTATGGACTTATTATATAAGCTGAGGTATAGGGAAAACAAACAAGAGAATCTTGCTACCTTTCAAGGTAAAAACCAATTTTACGCTTTCATTTTTTTTAAATAGCGTTTAAAATAAATTTCTATGTGAAAATAAAGCTCATCTACTTAAGTGTACCATTGTTGTCTTAGGGTTTGTTCTTGGGGGCTAAAAGTTTAGTCTTGGTTTGGGGTAGTGCAACAAACTTACTCTAGTAATTTCCTCAATGGGTTGATAACAATAAAATTAGAGTCGTTTAAGTTTGCCCTCTCAAAGCTATAGGCATGTTGAAATCAGTTAATCTCAAAAAATTCCAAATCAAATATCAGCTGATATTCTTCTCATCCGGGCTGTCCTTATATTGATTCTAATGGGCAAGCTATGAGAAGGGTAGAGTTTAAATGAAATATAGCCCAATCTACGTAAGAAAGTGGATCACCAATAAAAAAAAAGGTGGGTCAGTAGTGTGAGTGAGGTTTTAGGGTCACAATAGTATGAATGGAATTTGCTTATGTGTCCGAGAGGAAAAAACAAATTGGTGTGGGGAAATTTAATTGCGCGCTCGTAACCAGCTAACCAACAAACAGAATTTACGTGTGCTAAGAGTCCTATGTAGGGTCATAAAGTGACGTATTTTGGAGGCATTGTTCTAGGGTTATACCTAGTCGTAAATATGAGATATAAATTTAATATATTTTCTCCAATAAAACAAAAGACTATTAAATGATTCTATGTTTTAAATAATGTATTTTGTTAAACATTTTTTCCTTAAAAAATTGTCAAGTGAGGTGTTTTCAGCATAATTTTCCAAAAAAATTATAAGTGGAAACACGGATATAGATGCATAAAAACATAGATTAACAAATTCTGAACAAAGTTGTTTATTAATACTATAAAGTCACCGATAAAAAATTGCCTAAATTTATCTAAAACTAAAGACAATATCTTGTAATTTTGAATCCGTCTGGTGACGTGCTCTTGCAGCTCCGATTCCTAACCGGTCACGTAGAGCTTAGAGTGGGGAAGGAGACCCAGCAAGAGCAGGTAAGGTGAGAAAGGGGAAACAAACGTCTTGCTGGATACAGTTGTTTCAAAGCAGCTGGCAGGTTGTGCCGGTCCCCGTTATTTTTAATATTACCTGTGATTTTTCGGGCTGTTTTTCCTTTCAGATAACGCTGGTGCGCAACATTCATCGGTTGTTTCCTCCCAAAAATATCATCATACAAATATGAACAGCTTTTTGCGATTTGCCAACAATTTGCTATTTGTAACTAAGATTCTTTTTGCACACACAGAATAAAGAAATGTCTTAGACTTCTGGTTTGGATCCCAGCCCCGTAAAAATCGGTATTTGATAACTGAACTGAATATTGGAACCATGACACTGAGTAGTAGTTTAAGACTCGGTCTTCTCGGAGTGCTTTGGTTTAGTCCCACATCTTCATTCCGGCACAACTCCAATCTCATTTCATCCTTCAGCAACTCACGTCACCATCTTATGATTATTGGAGGGATAAAGATATATCTTCCCTTACCTTCTTAACTATCTTTTTTTTAGCACCACGTTTTACTACCCGTCTGGGTTGTACGCCTATGCACTAATTACACTAATGGGTTAGGTATTAGAAAGATTTGATTGGCAAGAAATTCACCCGCATTTGTGTAGAGGGAGATTTGAAAGCAATTTAGGAAAAACCACCATCAATGCACCCGACTGGGATCAAATCCCAATCTACCCGTCTTTGGCAGTCTAATCCAACACGAGAGTAGCGCGTTAGACCACGTGGAGATTGAAGTGCTAAAATCTCTTGTTAAACTCATCATAAAGTAAAGTATTATTTTTACTAAAGAATTTACCCTCCCCCCACTATGTCAATGTATCAACAACTTTTAGATAATTTAAGATGATGCAATCATCAGAATTTGTGTCAGCTCTATTGCAATCAGGGGTAAAATCATCACATTGAACTCTTTGAAATATGAGTGTCAACAATCTATTTATTCAGTGAAAATACATTTTTGTTCATAACTTTAAGGATATTTAATGTGTAGGCTTATTTTATGTAATTAGTTCTTGTTCTATCCAACCTTGATTTATAAACAGGAACATAATAAGTCTATAATTTTCATTAAATCACAAACTCATCCAAAAACGCTCCTCCTCCCTCCTTGGACCTTGGCTATTTTCTGGCGCAGGAATATTTTTGTAGAATTCAATGCCGGTATTCATACTGTATTCAGTACAATAATAATAAATTCTCAATGTTTTTATTGATTTGTAAAAAAAAAAATATCGTAGACGGGATAGTTTATTTTTCCCATGTCAATTTAACCTATTCCTCGGTTCTCCATTTGGTAAAATATTGGCGTGGATGGGTCCCCGAATCCCCATAGGCCATGACGCCGGTGCCACACCTCAACTCCCATAAATGCAGCTTAGAACTTCACCGTACGTATTTGTTCACACCCCGGCATCATTCACCCACAGATCTTGTCGGTGATGGCGAGAACTTTGTGAATATTACATTTACTTAATTATGGCAGAACGTCGATGCAGCAAAAGTACATAAATTAGAGAGGTGGGCTGCAAACAGTTTTACACAACTCAATTTTAATTTTAACTCATGCAGTACTAGATCATGGGTTTCTTAAATTTACCCGGGTTAAAATGCCATTTTAGCCATTGGATAAATAGACAACAACAAAAATAATAATCCCAGGAATTTTGTTTAAGGTTGTTCAATTGGTTGAAAAAATTCTATAGTCGAATGTTATTTTATATTTTTACTATTCCACATTGAATGGTTTCCTGATGAAATTACAAAACAAACATCAAATATATATACATATATATTTCAAATTTTGGATGGAATATGATGATTTTAATAAAGAATCTTGCAGACTATAACACTCAAAAAGTATGTATAGCCCGATGTTTCATTTAGGCCAAAAATTATCTTTGTCAACTCCGGAATGTAGCAAAGAAATAAGTTTAAATTAATTTGTCGTTCACCCGCATTAAAAGTTTGTATTTTTGGCAATTTTATCTTGAAAATGAACAAAACTTAAAACCCTCATTTCGAAATATATTATCCAGGGTAAATGATGATTAAAATTTTTAATCTAGCCGATTTCTGCTGATAAAATGTATTTGGTTTACACAGTTTCAAACAGCTCTGATAAGGCCTACTTTCAAATTCTTTTACTTACCCAGGTTACTTTTATTTTATTCGAACCAGAACCGGAATCCTTAAAATGTTTGCTTAGAGAACAGATAATAATGTAATTTTGACTCACTGCTTGTGCTAGTAGGTAACATGGTTTTGGGGAGCATTATCTCTCGCTGCTGCCTGTGCGTCGAGCGTGCCGACCAGAAGTATACTGAAATAAGGGGAAGTAAAGCGCTCCCCCACCCTCCTACTAAAGCGCTCAAGCTACTAATCACTGAGCCAATACCTGCCTTTTGTGCCGCTGGCTAGTCCAGCCCACCTGCATGACACTTTCGCTTCCAATACTTCAATTCGAAGTAAGAGTCTAGCTACATAGCACTCTTAAACAATCGCGCACTCAAAGATTTGAAGATGAATTAGCCACTCCAACTCAGCTTCCATCATTTATATTCTTTATTTCATAAGTAACTAACGTGTGCAATAAATAAATAAATTATAAATATTAATTTGCTATCTTTAATACAAGCTATCATTAATTTAAATTAAACCCAGTCTAATTGTTGGTAGGGAGCATGAAAGTACCTGGTGACCGAACATAATACATTTAAATATATAAATCTAGCGCTGAGATATAAACTGACGCACGTGAATCTAGGGAGATCAGACAGTATCCTAACACGGTCAGGATCCGAACTAAGGATGCAGGGACAAATATGACCATGTGCCGTTAGAGGGCTTCACTATGACCCTATGTTAAAAGCTACGTCATAGTCGAATTATGCTAGGTAGGGTAAACAAAGATTAAACTTGGGTTATCTAAAATACAAATTTAACTAAAGTCTGTTCAGCATAAGAATTGTTTTCTGAAAGGCCTTTTTCCCCGCCAGAAATCTATTTATTATATAGTAGGATATTGGTAGGAAAAAAGACCTTTCATAAAGTAATTCCTACCGTGAATGGAGTATAGGTTTGACATTTCTTAACATTTCTCCAAATTAGCAACAAAGAAAAAGCATTATATCCTTTCCTTCCTTATCCACGGTCCAAAAATGATAGGAAACTAAAAACCAAAATGGGAAATGAAGAAACTCAATATTTTGATAAAAATCTAGTATTTTAATTAATTGTTAAAATAGAAGAACTAAATTCAAGTTATAGGTGCTCTACAACTTGGTATTTCCCTTACTTTGTTCGTAATAAATATTATAATATGAATAATTGTAAAATTGTATTTTTATTGTTTAGTTTTAAGACAACGTTAAGAAGACTCTGGTTTTTTAAATCTTCTTCCAGCGTATTGTTTCTCCATCTTGGGGGTTAGTCGTATAAAGTATTTTTTTGGCAGAAAAAATTAGTGCCCAGCAGGTGTAGAGCATGCCACCAAGAATATTCCTTTGTCTGATATGAGTTGACAAGTGAGAGAGGCTGGAGACGACGAGGGATTGGAGAATCCCTGCGTCTTGTAACTTCTTGTTTGAATATTAACTGTGATTAGAGATGTGGGATGAAACACTTTACTGGAAATTTTACTTAAAAAATACATTTCATAAATTAAAATACCTCAAATTCAAAAGTTTAAATTTAGTCTAGATTTAATTTGTTCTAGAATGTTAACACAAAAAGCCGTGATGTGTCAAATACAGTTTTACTAGAATTCAAACATTAACTCTACCTATAAATCCCCAATCTCAAACTCTAATCCAAATCTTAGAAAAATTGATTAACATAGGAGGCTATCTTTCCCAGTTTGTTTTAATAGTTGTCTTAATAATTTCTAACTTTAATCAATTTCAAGATAGCTTCAATCGTTACTTGACATTTAATTCCAATAATTAATATTCCCAATATAGTGTTCAGAACTAACGAGTCTATTATCCAGCATGCGTTCATCGAAACATGATATAACATTGTTATACCACTCAAATTTAGAACAAAATGTATGTTACCGTCAAAATATTCTTGTTTCAATTATTTTGTTCAGAGTTCAAACAATGTCTATTAATCCATAATGTAGTTTATAAATGAGTCTTATAAACTATGAAAACGTAATATTGATTTTTAATTTATTTATTTGAGTCAAGACAATTTATGTAAATCCCTATATTTTGAGTTAGAAACATAAATGACTTACCGTGAAGATCATTATCCAAGTGTTTGGCATCGTCTATGCTCAAGATAAGTATTGTATTTATAATACTGCCCATAGTAAGGAAAGCTTGGTATTTTACTTTTGTCTGAAGCTACTTTTAGAATGGTATCTTATCTACACTCAGAATGTGTAAAATATTTCTATGGAATATTATTATTGATTTTTGCTAATCCTTCCTCGAAAACACAAGTCTCTAAAATGTCAACAATTACCCCACATTCCACATATTAAAGAAGGTTTAAATTAATAAATTTAATTCATCATATAGTTCAAAATATAGTTATTATATAATATATTCGTATTAATAATATTAATTTCATTTCTAAGCATTGTTCAATATTACAAACAAAATTGTTACACTCAAGATTCAAGGTTTCGTCAAAATGGCTTTAATGGTTCTGGTTCTGGTTCTATGCGTAAATTCTAATTTTTTATCATATCTCCGTAACTCTGAGCTATGAAACTACTTATCATTGCAAATAAGTAGGTCTATTTATAATAACAAATTTATTTGAAGCATATTAAAAAAAACAATAATTTTCAAGCTATACGCAAATATATATAATATATAAAAAAATCTAACCCGAGGTGTTGATGGGTGTCGACGTTTCATGACCACCCGAAACTTAAAATAGGGTTTTTGCAATGCCGTTTGTGTGTCTATTTAACCTTAAAATTAAAAGTAGTTTAATAAAGAGCAAAAAGAGAAAAAATCGATTTTCTCAAAATCGGCTCCAACTATTTTGATTAAAATTCGTATCTAAGCGTTGATTGAGATTATAAATAAAAGGGCTAATTTCATTTTCCCTTGAAAATGAATTTTAGGGTATTTTATAGAAGCGTATATTTACCGTATCTCCACAATTATTTGAGATACTAAATAATAATAATAATATTTAGCACCGCGTCTTACTACCCGTTCGGGTTATACGCTTAAGTACTAATTACGCTAATGGAATTAGGAATGGGGGAGGGTAGAATTTAGAGGAAGTGAACCCGTATTTGCGTGGAGGGAGAGTGGAAAACCATTTAGGAAAAACTACGTCCAGTTCACCCGATCGAGATTCGAACCTCGATCTCGCCGTCCTCAACGGTCGAGCTCAACACGACTAGCGCGTTAGCCAACTACGCCACCGAGGCGGGTGAGATACTAAATAGATTATTGCAAAATTGTAGTACTGTTTAGAAAAAAAAACGTTATATGAAATATATCTTTATAAAACCAAAGGTTTCGGAGATATTGGCAAACATATTAAAACAATTTTGTGAGCTTTAGTTGTACAAAGATACTACTTAATTACTAACGCAATAGTTATTTAATGCCATAGATTAAATAAATAAGCAAGTCTCACAAAATGATGTTCTTTTACCTTTAACCTCTTAGGGGTAATGTTTACACAACAATAATCTATTTAGATCATTTTAGACTCAATAGTCAATATTTACCTATTTTATTGGTCTAAATTTATAAATGAGGAATTTAATATCAATGCGATAACCATAATATGTGCAACCCCTAGTAAAATGTCGATATTTTAACCAGATGTCGAAATTTTAATACGAAGTTTTGACCCTTGTGGACACGATATTTCTCTTTTTATTGAGCCAAATATCAAATGGGAACTTTAATTACTTAAAAATAAAATGATAAAATTTAAAACCAGAAGTAAAAATATGTTTTACTTAAGTACAGCACAATTTTTTCTCTGGTTTGCTAGTGTATATTATTTCGTTTCACATATATTACGAATTTTATGTAAATATCTCCATTTTTAAACAATGGGGCGAGAAAGTCTGTGAGGAGCTCTGTACCATTTATTGGGATGTAAAACTATAAACTCATTTATAGGTAATTTACTGATGATTGATTTTTCAATTATTTGAACTATTTTAAAAATGGCTATAAAGATTTTGTTCCAAAGAGATATCTTTGGAGTGTTTGACATGACAACTAACACTGTATACTTGTTTTATGACGTAAAATCTCGTTGGTGGGTAGCTTAGCCTACTAATGACTGGTTTTTCAAACATTTGAAATATTTTTTAGATGGTGCCAACGATTTGGTTCCAAATTGGTATCTTGGGAGTGTTTGACATGACCAATAGCACTGTATTATGAATTTTTGGTGAAAAAAATATGTTTAAATATAGTTTACAAATAACTAATTACTCAAAAATTTGAATTATTCTAAAAGTTACTTTACTGATTAGGTTCCAAATGGGTATCTTGAGAGAGTTTGAAACATTATACTGCATACCTGTTTTGGGGGGAAAAATTCATTTAAATTTAGTTTATCGATGAGTGATTTAAAAATTTTAAATATTGCAAAAATGGTTCCAACGATTTGGTTCAAAATGGGTATCCTATTTGGTAAGTTTTTTTGGAATTTAAATCATTGTACATAATTGTTTTTCATGTAAACACTCATTTAATAATAGTTTACTTATGACTGGTTTTTGAAAAATTTGGCTTTTACTTTTTCATTTATTTAGAGAAAGGTTTGTAATAATAAACCTTTCCAACCTCGAAATTATGATGAATCTTTCACTTTTTTGTGTGTCTGAACTCAAAAAATTTGATTTTACAATTTGTGTTTGTACCTATGTCTGTTTATCTGTCTGTCCCTGACCACGGATTTAAAACTTTTTGATGGATTTTTTTCAACCTTGGTATTTAAAATTTATATCGCTATTTAGGACATGTTTTTGTTATTTTTACCCTAGCATTAAAATTAAGAGTAATTTTGCTGTTGAGTGGTATTTTTTTAATCCAATTATTTTGAAAATTCTTCTAACAATTTTGTTTAAAGTGGATGTATATAAGAAGCAGTTTACCAATCAAACAACAATGTATTCTTGGTTTTTGTGTCAAAATTGGTTAAAGAGTAGTTTACTGATGAGCTATCGTCAAAAATTCAAACATATTTAAAGGATCGCTCTAATGATTTTGTTTAAAATGTATATCTGGGCAGTGTTTGACCTCACAAACAAAACTGTATACTAGTTTTTTTTAGTGAAATTCGCTTGAGGGTAGTTTATTGATAACTGATTTTTAAATATATGAATATTTTGAGAAATTGCTCTAATGATACAGTTCAAAATGGGTATGTGTTAAATTTCTTCCATTATAAATAATTATAGGCTTAGAATTACAAATAAATTTTTGTTTCCTTTAAGTAATGCATATAATAGTAGTTTAGTGATTCCTTTTTTAATTTACCTTTTTTATCAGCTTAAATTATTTTGTTCAAAATTGTTATTTGGAAACTATTCTATATGATAGTAAATAATGTGTGTTGGTTTTTTTTAAATAAAAGAATTTAATAGTGGTTTACTTGTGAAAAACTTAAATACTTTGAACATGGCCTTTAAGATTGAATATAAAATTGGTATTCGGGAATAATTTTTCATGATAAATATACTAAATTTTTATATTTACAAATATTTAAGGACAGTTTAAAAATAACTTTACTTATTTCCAAGCTGTAATACACTATTTAAGAAAGTTTGTACGAATATGTCGAACGAATCATTTTTAAATATATGTCTGGGAAATTAGAAATTGAAAATGTTCAAAACTGATACACCCCAGGTAATCATAAAAATCTTTAGATTGGAAAATTCAAAATGAGAAGGACGGTAAATGAGAGTAGTCTCTCAAATTTTACAAATTAATATAAAAAAACTATAATGCCTAGCCAGTGGGGAGAAAACGATTAAAATAACATCGTCTGTTAACATATCAAGGCGGAGGGGGTAACTTTGGAAACTCATAGGCTTGAGATGTGCTTGCCCTCGTGGCGACTGCCCTAACTAGGACATGACAAAAGGCTTCCTACCCCTTCCTACGGTATGCTCTTCTTCCGGTAGCCCTGGCACAGTGCCGTTGTAGCCTCTGGGCAACATCCGGAGGGCTTTCCACAAGACTACCCCTTCCTACGGTATGCTCTTCTTCCGGTAACCCTGGCACAGTGCCGTTGTAGCCTCTGGGCAACATCCGGAGGGCTTTCCACAAGGGTGGCTATTTGCTCTGAGGAGGGACCACTACTCGCCACACACTAAGGGGTTGGTAGTGGGTTAGACAACCTCCACGAGGTTCCCACTGGGTAGCTCAGATCAAAAGCCCTTTTAGGGTTATTCCTGAGACTAGATGTCTCTACGTGGCATTCCAGCACTCACATAAGGCTGCTTTTATACACGCGTTTTGTGCCGCGCGACACACGACGGCAGGAGCCGTCTTGTTTTGTAGGTTCATTTTATGCACGTGGCATTTGCCGCCCGTCGATAAAAAATAGTAGTGGGGGAGGATAAATCGTCTCAGTGCTGCCAATACCTTTATGTTGGGGAGTGTAAGATGTATCCACGCGTCATCTATTTGGCGTATTGTCACCTTACATTGAAAAAAGGGGAAAGAAAATTGGATGTTCATCCCATCAACTTTGCAAGATTTGAAGATGAGGCATTTCGTAACCTCTAAAAAAAATTAAAAAGATGACAGAAACAAGTTTTTTTAAACTATTTTTGATTGGTAAAACACATAATACACTTCTTTCTTGCCAGTGACTTATCTTTATAATTCTGGTTTTATACTTTTTCGATAGTTAATTTCAAATTACTTTATTTTTCTTAGTTTCCTCTTTAAAACGTTCAGTATACAAATCATTATTTTTTTAATAAAAATGATAAAAATATCAATTATTCAAATAACAAAATAATCCTATTTGTAAACCTCCAGGCAACTGGACCAATATTATTTACGAGCCAGGGGTTGGCAGCTCTGATGTCTAAACAACGGAGAGCAGACAAGCGGCGCGTTCGCATAAATGGACCCATAAGATGCCATGTACTTAGATTACTTCGGGCGGCTTTTGCCGCTGGCGTTTTGTAAGACACGACGGCATGTTTTTCGGACGGCAGAGAATAAAAGGACTTATTTGTTCCCAGTGACTTAGAAAACGCGACGGCTTTTGCCGCCGTGTGTGGCGCGGCACAAAACGCCTGCATAAAAGGGCTCTAAGGAGGAGCCAACTCCTCCCACTGATAGAAGCTGGCCAAGGTGGAAAGGGGAGGGGGGGGTTCCCAGTTGTCCGGTGATAACAGTGTTCATTGGTCATTGGCCCCTAAATTTCCAACTACATGCGTGGCTACGCTCGAGTGGCACAACCATGATGGGTCAAAGGAGATCGAGAGAGGTGTATGTTCCCCTGATTTTCCACCTTGAAAAAGTCGTTGACTTATATAAGGTGTCAGACTAGTAACGTGATGGTCTTCTTAATATCGTGGCGGAAGATTATGCTCTTTGTTGAACAGTAATGTTCCTTCTCTTACTTGCTCAGTTCAATATCGGTATTTTTCTGTTACAGTGTATATTATTGCATTCTTTTTGGTGAGATGTGATACTCTTTTTTTTAATCGTGTTAATTACGTTTCACTTATCTCATGATCAATCTTGGGAATAGATTGCGCTATTTATGTAAAGTATCCGCACTCAATTTGTTGCTATAAACATGGGATGACTACTCGTTTTAATCAATGTATTTTAATTTTTTGATTGCCATAGTCTTTTTGGGATTGTCATAGTTTTTTATCGTACAAATATGCACTATAACAAATACGGCAGCTGAATGTTTGATATACTAACTTTTTATAGCTTGGCTCTATTTTTGGGTAAATGGACGAGAAAACCAATAAGGTAGGTGTCCCATACAATTTATTTTTCACTAAAGTTAATTATTATGATGCTAAAACTGTAAAATACAAAGTGAAAAGCAAAGATGTTTGGGTATCAAAACAACCTTGCTAATTTGGTTACGAGACTCCCGTCTGCTTTGTCAGGAAGGGCCCACCCCCCTGTTTCTTAAGGGGATATATCACTATGGAGGAGAGTAATCAAATATTGAAGCGAGCAAGTGTGTTCAGAAATAACGTTTATTTTCACTCCAACCCAGCTCTACCCTATCGGCAAGGAAACTCGTTCCAACTAATCGATGTCACAGCACATTTCCTTTTTTTTAGAGGCATAATAATGCTTACGTCAACAGTTTCCCCTGTGTTTACTTTATTAACAAGGGCCCAGGCAAACAAATATACTAGGGAAAAAAATCTTCTTTGTAAAATTTTTTAATATTAAAAACACACACTCTTGTTTTCGTAGTTTATCTTTGATATAAAATTTGAGGAGAGATTTTTAAATAATTTGATAGTTTACTGACCTTTGAAGAAATATTTTGTTTGACTCTTATATATTATGTAGATTATTTTAATCCATCAAACACAAAATATGGTGTTAAATAAATATCATAAAGAATTTTTATTCAAGAAAAAGTACTATGATAAACGTTTCTGCTAGTATTCGTGATAGTCTTTTAGAACTTTTTAACAAAAGGATTTGTTTTGAAACAAGTTTCTATCAAATTTTTGAATAAATTTTTATTTCTTGTATCTTTTTTGATATTATATTTACTAACTATATACATAAGTATTAATGTTCTAAATTATCCGCAATAAACTTAATCTCAATTAATTTAATCAAACTACCATAGTTAATTCTTGCTTAAATTAACTTAAACCAGCAGGCCCACCAAGTCCTCAAACCGGGACCGTTACCAGAGTCATAGAACGGGTTCTCCTCACTTTGTTCTACTCAACTTCAATGGCGGCGATACCTTATTTGTCTATTGGGGAGGGGGGAATTAGCTTAGAAAATAAAAATGGGTTTTGAGGAGCTGTGGTTGTCACTTTTTTTAATTAACTACCTCTCATTACCATTTGAAGTTGTCCTTCCCTGCCAAGGTTTTGAAAATTGAACTATTTGGAGTTTGATACAAGATCATTTTTTAGCCTATTATTCGTTAGTATCAAAGAGGAGTGAACTAAATATAGAAAGGGGCAAGTTTATTCCCATTGGAGGGAGGGAGGACACACATATTTTAAGGAGACTCCGTGTCATGTCAGCACTGCAAGACTTAAATTTGTACAGTTTTTTTTAAATCATTGGTCACTTTTACTAAACAAAAGCAATTTACGCAAATTAATCCGTAACTTAACACTGAGAATGTTACATCCATGTTAAAATACTTTAATTCAAATAGAACTTGATCTTCACGCACCAAATTTAATTTACGTACAAAATAATAGACTCCGTGAAATTTTCGAACATTTCGAAATAAACGACCAGACTGTACCGAGACAAAGATGCTATATTGTAACAGATGTTAACTGGCTTGTGGGCTGGAGATGAACTGTTTTTTAGTATGGATAGATAGGACTCTGAAGAATAAAGAAAAGAAAAATATGAAACTGAAGTTCTACGAAAATATGGCAGTTGAACGTGGACAATGAAAGGGAGATACAGATATCTGAGACGAAGTGCTTGATAGATTTAAAAGGTTTCACGAGGTTGGATGAACTTGGAAATGAAGATATAAGAAAATAACTTAATAAATATAATATTAATTAAAGACTAAGAGAAGTTCAAGAGAATTGTATCAGCCATATGGAATGGATGCAAGATTCCCTGCTGCTAGTTCATATATAGACCCAAGAAGAGATGGCTGTAAATGTTTTATAGATGGAACAGGTGGGTAATCTAATTCATATAGTGTATAACACTTCGCTTGTTATGTTATTTGTGATGCCCCTTCTTTGTGCGCCTATTTATAACACCCTCGTTGTACGCCATTTTATAACGCTTGCTTTAGTTATGCCCCACGTTGCGTCGCCATTTATAAAGATTGCTTTTCGTGTTTTTGTTAATTATAACGATTCACTTTTGTTACGTCTTCCAACTTACACCTTATCGTGAGCTCCACGTCACAACACTAACTGTTCTGATAATGAATGTTTGGAGAAATGATACTAATGTGAAATAAAGTTTTAATTATTTATTTAATAATTCCAGTCCTACAGATGTCAAAAAAAATGATCATGATTGTTTTGAAAAAAGAACTTAAAAGGGGTTTAATTAGCTTGTTGCGCGTTTAATATTCGCACCCTTCAAAAACACGTCCGTTCCGAATGAAGGATGGTGTCGAAGAAGAACGAAAGCGGATGCTTATTTTAAAATTACAGTCCTATGGAAAATAAGAACATTGGAGTGGAAGCTTCTAGGGCAGGAAACCGTTAGTAAAATCCTCCACGTCAGCCGACTGCATTAACGCACTGAAGTTAGTTACACTGGCTGATGCCTTCTACCTTCAGGGCGTTAACTCAACGACAAAAAATAGCTAGTACTTTCTTATTTTGAATCTGGTTATTTACTATAAATGAGCCTATTTTATGCCTAAAGTAATATATTATAAAATTAAAATAAAAGCAAAATATGTTTAATATAGAAAATGAATAGGAGAATATTGTCAATGCTCTCAAATATCCTTTGGGGTCAAATCAAGGTCGTTACAAGTTAAGAAGAAAAACCAATGCAGAACTGTATCCAAGCAATAGTAAAATAATAATAGTTGACTGAGAGGAACAAGATCCTGTTTTAAACTGAACACTTCGTATTTCTGTCTGTCTGTTGGTTTCACGATTGACGTCAGTTTAGTGGATCAATTTTAACGAAATCTCTCAGAGGCATTCTTTGAGCTTAGGCTGAACGACGTAGAACTAAAGATGGTTTATTTTAATTCTGACATATATTGCGATACTTAAATTACAAGCCAGGTGAACAATGGTTACTTCCTACGGATAAAATGTAGACCTACTATTTAAGGTGGGTATGTAGGGGAAGTGAGAAAATGTCAATGTTTTTATAGTTTTTATATCAACACATTTCTATGTGAATATCCATCATGAGCATAGCGGCATTAGATGACCAACTTTTTAATTGAGCAGAAACCTTTTCCATTAAATTCTAGGACATCCTTGATAGATTTTCAACAACTGTTGATATCACCATCTGAAGAAAATTAGACTCTATGTTGGTGGAGCAATATTTTATTTATTTTGCACAAAGAATTTTTTTTGCTATAAAAACTGGAGAATCACTGGCATTATCTCGCGCCCCGTACATCCTCACCTTAATATAGTGTGTGTTTTTTTGTCTAACTTGATCACCAAGGAAAATATCTACTTCAAATTCAAGGAGAAACTGTAGGAGGAATTTCAACTGGAGGTCCAAAGAGAAATATTTCCAAATAAAAATATTAAGACTGTGGTAACAATAAAAACATGACATAATTTTCAACATCCTGTACAATTTTCTAAATGAAAGGAGTGAGGTCTACTGTTCACAGAACTACTGGTAGTCTACCTATCATGAGGCACCCGTTCTCCAAGAAACGTCCCCATAAACTCTCCAGAGCTGTAGAGATATGACGTTCATAGACTGTTGGTAATCTCTCTTAGTGGAACCAAGGATGGGAACCGGTGCACTTGTGTTGTGAAACACGTGCTTCAACCAACACGTGTTCGGACAGGTGTGAAATAACTTCTTCCCCATGGCCTTTGATCGTTCCTGTTTACATCCTCTCTACTCCATGCATCAGATCCTGGCCACACCCTACCTCAAATAGCATCATTCTAATCGGTTCTCTCCCCCACTTCCCCGTGTTAATCTTATTATAAGAATTAATCCCTCTGTGAAAGATAAAAATGTGAAAAAACTGTAGTTATGTAGTAGGCCTATATATATGGTATATAAATACTATTTTTCACTTATAAATTTATTAATTATTATTTATATAGTATATGCTAAGCTAAATAATTATATATTTATATTTATAGAGCATATACTATATTATTATACTATACTATATTTATACAAAATATAATAAACTTTATAAGTATTTATATAGCATATACTCTACTATATTATTATAGCTATACTGTACTATATTTTTCTACTTATAAATTATTTATGATTATTTAGATAATATATATGCTATAAATACTATATGGCATATATGTATACAGCATATGCTATAAATATTAGATATATTATATATTATGCCATTTTTTCACTAAATAATTCATTAAAATTTTTCTAGATATCTGTAATTAATTGACTTAATCAGAGCAATTAATGATATACATCAGGGGTGTCAAACTTGTTTGATCATAAGGACCACATTGAAAATGTTAAAAACTGAGGGTGCCACATTTAAAAAATGCAACCTTGCCAGCATCTTTTGAAACAAGAACTTCAACAAGAATATTTTTATAATAAAAAGAAAAATCTTGTTGAATAAAATGGTAAGGCCAGCTTTTGATCTTTACTCAGAAATATTTGTAATTTTGATCAGGCATTCTTTAATTTAATTGCGTGTCTGTAAATGTTATGGATTTGATTAAATCAAACGTGACAAGGAATAATATTATATTTACGATATTCATCATAATAACTATCAGACCATATTTTATGACTGTTCATTAGACCATTAGATCACCACTGTCATTAGATCTGCGCGCCGCACAGAATAACAGATGGGGCCGCAAGTTTGGCATGCTTGCTCTGTTATACTCGTGATATTGATTTGTAATCAAATACAAAACATTGGTCTATATTTTTACTTTCGCTCAACATCTCGGAAAGAAAGTATTGTGATCGTCAAAAAAATCGAACTCAAGATTTTAATAAATGTCGACGTTTCATGACCCCTTGAAATCAAAGAAGTTGTTTTCGTAATACCGTCTGTCCGTCTCTTGTACCTCGGGCTAGAGCTGAAACTATTTTACCGATTGGGCTAAAACTCTGTATCTGGGGTTTCCTTCAGCTCCTCCTGAGGGATTTTTGGAATTAGATTTCTAAACCTATATTTAAGGGTAGTTTACTGAAGGGCAAGAATAGAAAAAATATATTTTCTCAAAATTCGCTCTAACGATTTTGAATAAATTTCATATCTAGACACCGTTTATGATTATAAACAAGATGGTAATATTATCATTTTTTCATGAAGATTACTTTGGGGGTACTTTACATGGGGGGAGGGGGGGGATTTTCCAATTTTAATCATTTCTCCACAACTGTTTGAGATAGGAAATAACTTATCGTAGTAAAGTTGTAGTACTTTTACTTGAAATATATTTTTATAAAACCAATCATTTCTGAGCTATAATCAAATATATATACGTTTTAAATCAGGTCTTTGAAAATGAATCTGATTCTTATGCTCTTTGGTGGACAGATATATTTATATTTTCTCAATTTTTCTGTAACAGTTTTCCTAGTTCTTAATGCCATAGTGTAAGTAAGTAACAGTTTATATTATTTCATTCATGATCTTTGGTATAGTGTTTCTACAACAATGCATAGACCTATTATTTCGTTTCGCAAATCCTGCGAGCTTATAAGATAAAAGCTATAGAAAGTCTGTGCGGTACACCGTACCATTTATTTACTTTTATTCAATAGCTAAGCCAAAACGTTAACAAATAGTGTCTGCTAAGTATAATCGTTATCGGTAGGCATACGGGTAATGGAGTCAAATTTCATTTTATATGGCTTACTGGTGATGGAGAGGGTGGAGTTTGAATCA
>CABFWB010001801.1:100241-110468 GCA_902151455.1 Timema bartmani
TTGTCTTATCAGATTACTGGAGCTGTGTCGACCCTTGGCTGTCTGCAACACTCTCACTTTCTACTTCGTCCCTGGAAGCCAGTCAGCGCTTATCTTCAAACGAGCAGGAGACGGGGCTTCTTTCTTTTAGTTTATTGGAGGGAAGTATTCATGCCGCGCGCTCTCATTTAGTTTGTGAGAACTATTCAACTAGGGATTAAGTTACAACAGTTCTTATAGCTGGGAGATTACTTTATGAATCATTAAATCATTAGTCTCGACAAATGGCTAATCTCATGTAGCTTAAGCCTAAATATATCTGAAAATATATTATTTTATCTAAGATATCTTGCCTGTATTTTCGTGTGAGCTCACAATATTTGTTCCAACTAAATATGTTCACAATTTTAAGTGGCAAAGGTTTGAAATATAAAGATTGTATCAATCTTAAACTAGGCTTATAAATAATATGATAATATTGTAATTTTAAAGTTTTTCCTAAATAATCCAGAGTGAAGAGAAAAATTTAGTTTCTCAGATTGATACTTTTAATTTTTGTAACGTTAGGCCTATCTGAGTCAGTAGCGTCTTTTTCCACTCCCAAAATAGTCTCAGTTCGGATTTCCAACAAGGCCAAAATAATTATTTGTCATATTTGGATATTTCATTCTTATTTTATGAATTAATAGTTAGTGGATTGGGTTTAGTTTCTGTTTAATAATGAATCAAGCTAAACTGTGAAGCGTGTGGTGATATAAACAGGTGTTGTTTTTTTTATAAATCTTGCAAAATTCCCTGAGTAAGATTAATAATATTTATTCTTTTTCTGTGTCCTCTGAATTAATCACGACCTTTTACTTAAAAGGATTAAGAACCTAATTTATGTGCTTACTTTTTCATGCGTTCGAAACGCAAAGAAGGATTTATGGAACGGAAAAAGTAAACAAGATATTCTAACATTAATATGTACTTTGTGTACATCTAATTACAGAAATTATATTTTGGGAACCTTATAGATATATGTATTTGTTTATATATTTGTTTAAATGGATGTCTGTATTGATCTTCCTTTAAGTGAGGATTTAACACTACACCGTAGGATCATAATATGTATAAATATTAAGTATTAATATCTGGGCTATTTATAAATGTATTTCATATGTCTTCCATGAAAATATAACAATCACTATAAAAATTATGAGTAAGTATTCTCTCTAGATAAAATAAAAATAAAATAGCGCATTAAAGATTGTAAATGTATTTAACTAAAACAAAAGCTAATGTATTATATAATAAACCAAATGTTCACACACCACTTGTATTAATGCAAATTCAGTAATAGTTCTTCCTTCGATAGATGATTAATCTTTAATTGCATAAATACTTCATAAGAGTATAAATATCTAGTTCTATAAACCTTAGAATTCTAAAACAAGACCGTTTTAACAATTAAAGATAAAAATAAATAGTGACTAATTTTTAACTTCTAATAGTTCAGTTAAATTAGGAAAATAGTGGAAATATTTTAAATAGAATTGATATTTGGTAAAAAAAAAACAAGTTGAGAGTAGAATGCTTAAATTATAAAATAATTCGACTATTATAAAATGGTATTCATTTTTCGATCATTCCTCTGTATATTCCAAAACTTCCCTTCCTCTCTCTCTACTATTAAGGGAAGCAAAATTGCATTGATTAGAAAGTCTCAGTGTATTGAACTTAAACAAGTTTAGCAATGAAAAAAGGAAGGCCAGAGCCTTATTGAGAAACAAAAAGAGAGGATATTTAAAGGGTGACGTTAGCGAGATAGAACAAAATAGAAAAAGTAAGAATAACTTGGAACTTTATATTAATGGATATAGGAAAAGTTATCAGGCTTGGGCCAATTTAGTGAAAGATAAAAATGGTAATCTGATGGCAGATACGAGCGAGAATTTGAGTGGATGGAACAACCACTTTAGGCACATTTTGAATGTTCGTGAAGGATCCGAATTGGGTAAGAGTGTCACACTCCATACTCACGAACCACTATTTCCAGATCCAAGTATAAGTGAAGTTAAAGACGCTATTAAGAAGTTAAAGAACCATAAATCTCCAAGTATTGATTCAATTCCAACAGAGTTAATAAAGAGTGGTGGTGAACAGTTATTAATAGAAATTCATAAATTACTATGTTCCATATGGAACCATGAGGTATTACCACAAGAATCGGAGGAACGTATTATAATACCTATTTTATAAGAAGGGGATTAAACCCGACGTAGTGGCTATAGAGGTATCTCACTATTACCAACATGCTATAAAAATTTTATGCAACCTAATTTTAATGAGATGGACGCCATGTGTAGAGGAAATAACTGGCCATAATTGGTGTGGATTTAAAAAAAAATAGATCAATAAATGATCAGATTTTTTCTAGTAAGCAATTATTATTAAAAAAATGGGAATAAAACATGACGGTTCATCAATTATAAGGAGATTTTTAAAAGGCCTATAATTCAGATGAAAAGAAATTATTTAACATTTTACTTAAGTTTGAGATACACAATATCTTGTCAAGCTAATTGAGGTATGATTGAATGATAAACATGGCAGGGTACGGGTTGGATGCGACTTATTTGATAGTTTTGAAATAGTTAATGGGTTTAAACAAGGAGCAGCACTTTCCCCACTAATTTTTAATCCAGCCCTAGAGCATGCTATTAGAATAAAGAAAGAAAGTAGGGAAGGGTTGACATTAAACGGTATAATGCAGCTATTAGAATACGCAGACGATTTGGCTTTGTTCGGTTATAGTAAGGAATGTGTTGCAAAAAATGCAGACATTCTACTAAAGGATATTAAGGAAAGAGATTTAAAAGTGAACGCTGAAAAGACTAAGTATGTGATCACACAGAGAACACAGATTGGGGACGATAATTCAGAGATTACTTC
Organism: Timema bartmani; assembly: GCA_902151455.1. Classification (NCBI taxonomy): domain Eukaryota; kingdom Metazoa; phylum Arthropoda; class Insecta; order Phasmatodea; family Timematidae; genus Timema; species Timema bartmani. Next base: position 103,155 of record CABFWB010001801.1, read on the forward strand.
AAGCAACATATCATTCGACAGGGTTAATGAGTTCAAATATTTAGGAACAATTTCAACTAACAATAACGATATTATCTTGGAAATTAGGAAAAGAATACAGTCGGGAAATGCATGCTATTACTCGGTCAGTAAGTTGTTAAGATCTCACCTGCTGTCAAGGAATGTAAAAATGAGAATATGCAAAACAATACTTTTACCGGCTGTTCTCTATGGGTGTGAAACGTGGCCTCTTATTTTACATGACGAAAACAAATTTAGAGTGTTTGAAAATATGGTGCTTAGCAATATACCAATAGCAATATAGCAAAACTTCTAATACATAATTGCAGTATACTGTAGAAGAACTCTCTTAGAGTGTGGAACATTATTTCCGATGCTATGGTACTGGAAGTGATGATGGCCCAGCACCATCCTAGTAAACCATTCTGAATTGGGTGAAAATGTTCAGGATAGCTGAGTCAGTGATCAATCACGAAGCACCAGAACAAATGAAAATGTCGGTCGTGTTTTGTAAAAAAAATCCCATCTTCAAAGAAAGGCATATAGCATGTGTCTAAATAATTATCTATAGAATACACCACCAGTGTCCACCTAATGGTTAAGGATATTGGCGCTTACTGCTTTTGCATACAGTTGCTTCATGAGTTGAGGCCTCCGGATTTCCGTACTCACTTGCATTTTTTGGACGTGTGTTGGGGAAACTTTATGAGTACTCACATTAAATTTATGATTGGTGGTGGATTTATGAATGCCATGTTCTCCTCAGTGGATATGTAAACAAACAAAACATGCATTTTTTAAACTTGGAAAAGCCTAAGGAGTACGTACAAAGACCACTTCATTCTGAGAAGGTAACAGTGTGGGCGGCAGTTTCCAGCTATGGTGTTATTGATCCCTATTTCATTCAAGATGAAAATGGTAACACAACAACCGTAACAGCTAGAGTATACAGAGAGCAAATCATCGGCAGATTTAATGAATATTTACAAATATTTTATGATCTGAATAATCAAGGTTTTGAGAAGAAAGATTTTCAGCAGGAAGGAGTCACCCCACACAGAGGAGATGGGAACAGAGCACTGTTAGAGGAATTTCCACATCGACTTGTGTCACGAGGGACCTACTTTCCTTATCCACCATGAAGTCCAGATTTCACTTTATAATATGCGTTTCTGTGTGGAATCTTGAAAGAAAACTGTTTCACACCTATCATAAGAAATCTGCAGCAGCTTCACGAGAACATTGAATCAGTGATCAATGATGTAACACCCTTAAAGGGCATTATCATGATTACCCGAGTAATTTATTGTATGGAATTTGACGTTTGCAATGTAGGAGGACATGTAGAGCATATAATCATATGATAAAGAGAACCTAACTGGTATAGTAGTTTGGCTACATTTTTGTTTGCACCATTCTGTAGATAGTGGAGGAGTTTACATAATTATGAGTTACATAACCTCTACTCTTCAAAAGACATTGCTAGGGTAGTCATGTCTCGTAGATTACGGTCAAGCTTTCTAGAGTATAAGGTTGGCTCATTTCCTATACCGGCCTGTAGTCGGCACTGCTGTGACGTCAGCTCGTGACCTCCACCTGACCAACGTTGTCTTGCTAGTTGCTCAAGCTCAGTATAGTAATAATTATTCTATGGCTCAGTAGCTAGGCATTAAAATAGATTGAAGAAACAAATAGTAAGTGATATACTATCTTCTATAGATACGCAGAGGAAGGAAACCTAAAAGTAGGGTGTTGTTAATTGTGTCTCTAAAATCATAAGGGACGAAAAAAGTCAAACAAATGGGAATAAGACTGAATTGATTACAAAATATCTCGAATTACAAATGGAAAACAAAATATTGAAATCCAAACTAGTGAAACAACCAAGTGCTTTGAGACGAAAATATTTCCAAACCCGCAGGCTCAAGAACACACTTATTTCTCAGTAAAATAATAAAAGTCCCGAATTAGTTAAAGAATCAAAAATTTTAGGGAAACTAGTTACCAATTTTACAGGTAATCAGTTGGATTTATAGCTTTGCAATAAACTTAAAGTTAATTGGACAAATAAAGAAATGGCAGTTGCCTTGACTCTGCGATATTTAGGTAAACAAACGTATGTGTAGTTACAAAAAATATGTCATTATTCACTACTAGGGTTGTTTATTCTAAAAAAAATTTGCCTCTACTCTTGTGATCGTCAAGGAGGGCGTGATGCACATACTGAAGATAGCTGGTGAAAATAAATAAACACATGAAATAGTTACAGTTCTTCAATATGACGAAATGAAGATAAAAGAAGGATACGAGTATGATTCAAGGTTCGATCAAATTTTATGTCCCTACAAACAAATGTGAGTAATTATGGGGAGAGGACTGTTTTCTAACTGTAAGCAACACATATTTGTTGACGACTTCAAACTCACACTTGAAATATTGATTACTGCTCTAGCGTCTTCTCATGAGCTACAACGTTGAATTTTTCAAAAAACTGGACACTAAATCATTTCTAATCATATCCTACCACAACTAAAATAGTATAATATTCTAAACTCACTGAGCTCCATTCCACTGTGTACATCCCTAGTTGACTATCTCCCATGCCACACAATCGGCTAACGCGAACGTGTTGTTTGGACTGAAAGTGCGAAGCAATGAGGTGCGTCAACATCGTGTGTTCGCTAAGGCTGCCGGGAAGAGTGAAGTACGACATTTCAGCGCTAGATAGTTGCTGGTGCCAATAGCACTGTTCTGGAGCGTTCCAGGGCTTTCTTGTCACATGTTCCCCGTCCACTATTACCCCTTCCCCTCTCTTTTCTCTCTTTGTGTCTATCTTGTGTGTGTAATCCCTACTTTACCTCTCTCTGAGCAACTGATATCGAATAAATACTGTTAGGAGATCAGAGAACAAGTCACTATTGGCAGGATATCCATCTTGGGCACGTCAACGTGTTCACAAAACACTGTAAGCTCTAAATTAAGTTTTGGCCTTTGTAATTATAAATTCCTTTTCGGCTTAGTATCGTAATTGAATACTCAGAATCCTTTCGACTTGTGGAACTTACAATTTAATATTTAGGGTCCTTTTGACTTGTGCATATTGAATATGTTTAATGTTCAAAGTCCTTTAGAATTGTGAAAAATACAAGAATGATTAATATTCAAAATCCTATCGGTTTGTGTATCATACAATTTAATATTAAGAGTCCTTTTGACTTGTGCATATTGAATATGTTTAATGTTCAATGTCCTTTTGACTTGTGAAAAATACAAGAATGTTTAGTATTTAAAATCCTTTTGACTTGTGGAACTTACAATTTAATATTTAGAGTCCTTTTTTTTATAATATTAATAGGTAAATACCAAAGGTTTTTTCTAACAAATATATATATATCTTGTTTATAAATAAAACTTATATTTATCTTGTTTATAAATAAAACCAACATTTAACTATTTAACTTATCTCCTATCTAACAAAGTATTTTACTCTATCCTAGAATTATTCTTTAATTATTGTCTGGTCATCTTTTTTTTTAGCGCAATAATGCTGAATGGGCTGCAGGGAAACATGAGCGAATATATTATATTATAAAATATTTGTTTTTATTGTCCTATCGGCTTACTCTGCATTTATTTCCCCCTTTTTTTTATGCTGTATAACTTTGTATGCCTGCCTTTGTCCTGGAGGACGAAAAGAGGCTACACAGCTATTATAAAACTTAAGACATGTGGTTATGACATTGTTGCATGTATGTCATACATGGGAGGAATTAATTTTGGTTTATGGAATAAACTTAATGTTTCAGTAGATAAGCCTTTGTTTTATAACCTGACGGACACAAGAAATAAGTTTTTTTATTTTTTTGTGGACGCACCTCTTTTACTCAAGCTTTTGAGAAACTGGCTCTTCGACACATAGTTTTGTCTTTAAAATGGTGTTCGAAGAGCTGTATCATCTTTATTAGCACTTCTGGAACTTAATAATCATAGCGTAAAAGATGGTAATAAACTAAAAAATATTCATTTTGAGTGTGAAGAGGTAGAAAGACAGAAAGTCATGCTAGCAGCAGAGCTACTTTCAAACACTAGGGATAGTATGCAAAAAGGTTAGTGAATGCCTAATGGACCAATAGTGAGGTCTCGAGCACACTATTGGTCCGCGTTTTAAACTATGATGACGCAAACAAACCCACGCTAGTGTCCACTAAGCATCCACTTAGTGAAGTTCTTGCATACGGCCCTAAGACTAAAGCGTTTGAGTTTTACCAACCCGGTGAATGTCAGGATTTATCAAATAGTTTATCCAGCTTTAATGCCAATGTAAAGGAAGCACGAAAACTAATACCAGTTATTAGTAAATTTTACATACCAAGTGTCAAACAATGAATCTTCCTGGATTATGCATTAATCGTCACAGGCTGGACTTGTAGAACCATAGGATAGATGGCTTAATATTAGTGTTGTGTGGGAAAATGATTTTAAAAAGTTTCATGGAAATGAGTAAATTAACAAGCAAAAATATGTGTCGTAAACTTTAGCTAAATAACTGTCGTCTATGTGTCCTACATTTACAATGGAAGTTGTTTCATCTAACATTAAAATCTGGATTATTATTAGAATGAAGTTCTTAAATGATAAAATACAGGAAAATAAGATAAGAAAAATGCACGGTAACAATTCTTCTGATGGAGAAAGAAAGCACGTAAAATAAATGAGAAAAATAGTTACCTAGTTGTCTAACTGTGCTTGTGTCTTAGAATAGAATATTAATACCACATCCTAGGATTACCGAGAAGCTTGAAAGAACATAAAAGATTTTCATGTAAGTAATTCAACTATTTTTCAATATAGTAAATTAATATGTATATGTTATACTATATTATTATATTTATCCACAAATAGTTAAATAGAGTACTACGTTTTATCTAGCCATGTCCTTCACTGTGAGATTAATATTTACTTTATTTGTAATTATAGTTAAATTGAACAAATTATTATAATGTATTATTCAGAACAGTTTAATGATTAATTATTATTTTTCAAATAAAATACTTATTAGTTGTTCATTAATGACAACACAAAAATCCTAAATACTTTCTAATAAGCAAGTCTCTATGTTATTATCACGCTAAATTATAACTTCATTTTAGGTAATGAAATATATAATAAAAACAATGTATCTATGTACTAAATAATCACAATATTGTTTTATCTAGCATAGGAGTATTACTAGAGTTGGAAATCTAGATTGGTGTGGCAGCAGACCTACTCTGCTGTTAGCTCTCGGCGCGCAGAATTGAATTATCGTACCGTTGACTTAATAATATTATTTCTGCAAAACCAACTATCGTATGAAAAAAAGTGAAATAAAAGATTAAATTCAAACTATTTGATAAAACTTTCCCATTGACTAAAACTTCCTGGGTAAAAATTTAAAAAAATTCTTCTCATAGTACTTTTCTCAGGTTGTACAGTTTCGTTGGGATGTTTTTAATTGTATAAATAATATTATTGCATTCTTTAAAAAAAAAAAGTACTGCTTTAATTGTCAAATTGTGCTGAATAAGTATATATAAAGAAAACTATATTTGAGGTAACGCATAACCATGTATGACGATGTATTTAAACACGCTAGACTACAAAGTTTTTACGGTTGTGTGCGGCGGAGTGGTTCTGGTCACGAAGCGACGTCAGTAGCACCCTCTACGTGAACCATAAAACTGGATGAACCGGCCAACCTTATACCTTGGATTACGGTGCGCAGGACATGCAGCGCGAATGTAAGAATCTAGAACCATGTTCAGGGTTTTGACTAGTAAACCTAATGGAAAGATCTAGAAGTAGATGGGAGGATAACATTAGAATGGACCTGAAAGAGATAAGATGTAATGAGGGGGACTGGATGGAACTATCTAAAGATAGGGATAGGTTGCGTACTTTTGTGAGTGCGTCAATAAACTTTCGAGTTCCTAATGCCATAGAATATCAGTAAGTAAGTTAGATTCTAAATCATGAAGCTAACGATAAAAACTAGGAGAAGCCAAAAGTAATAGAACGTAAAGTTTTCTACAGAAAAGTTGAATATGATTTATCATAGATACCGTAAAGTCTCTATTATCCAACCTTCAGCTCCCCGACATTCCATTTTATCTGACATAACATATAATCAAAGTTGTATTTAATTAATTCAAAATCCATTGTTAGTTTTAGGCGAATAAAATGATAGTACTGTAATTTATTCAATCATTTACACCATACTCTAGAACAATTTACTAATAAGACTTATCATCATACCTATTCGGCACTTCTATTTAATTTGGATTAAATTTGTGTTTGTAAATTCCCGCTCCGCCAACCCCCCACTCCTATTTCCGTACTATCCGACTTCCTGTCGGTCCCGTTAATGTCTGATAGTCGGGACTCTATTGTACAAAGATAGCACCGCAAATTAGAGGTATAAAATAAGTTGTAAGCTGACATACGCCGAGATATAGTACTGGTCCACCTGAGTTTGGTACTAAACCTTTCAAAGTGTGTATCTTTGCTGGTTTCAGGTTGACTATTTTCCAATTTTGTGGGTTTTTTCTGTTATCAGAATGCATTTTAATTTCTGCCCACGTGAATAGAGGATTAATAAGGGTGACAGTGTAAAATACTCGATTTCAATCAAATGTGAACTGACTAAATAAGTTTGGAGAGATGAGATGGTTTGTGGTGCATGAATCAATGGTAAAGTTTCGAATAATGTAATTTTGTCTCTGAAGTGTGCCTAGGTCTAGATTTGATATATCAAAAACATCAAAACCTAACAGTATGGGTGATAGCAATCTTCTTGGTATAGATCTACATCAGCCTTTCTTAAATGTGGCTCCGAGAGGTACATTTTAGGGTTCCGTGAGAAAACTAAAAGATTTAAAAAAAAGTACACATAAAAAGTTTAAAATGTTGTAGGTATATACATTTATATCTGGCGGATGGGACAATATATGGGCTAGGTCGCTTTTATGGCATTCTAGATAATCGCTATATTTTGGAACCAAAACGAAGTATCAAAACTAACTTAATGTGGCTCCAGACATGCGAACACAATTTTCAAAAACTAAACCAGATATAAGGAGAATTAAAATAATAATAATAATAATAATAATAATAATAATAATAATAATAATAATAATAATAATAATTATTAATAATTAATTATAATTATTATTATTATTATTATTATTATAATTATTATTATTATTATTATTATTATTATTATTATTATTATTATTATTATTATTATTATTATTATTATTATTATTATTATTATTA
>CABFWB010001801.1:111074-139295 GCA_902151455.1 Timema bartmani
ATTTATTTCCCTTACTCCCTCATGAATGGTAGTGACCGATATTCTATTAATTGGTTTACATATACAATAATTTCCGAGAGTTAGATTAATTTTATATCAACGTAAAAATAAAGTATAATCCATTTTATAATTACATAACTGATAATTCTTTAGGATAAACGGTCTGGGCTCTAGAGGTTACGTGAGAGAGTTGAAAAAAAAAACTATCATTTTCTAAACTGGTGGCCTCAGCACACCTCAGATTGTTGGGAACTTTTAGATTCTGTACATACAGCCTAACCTCAATATACTCGTACATACCAAGTATCAACTCTTTTTACCGCTATTTACCAAAATTTTATCCAATGTGCCTGAATTATAAACAAAAATGTGAGCCTTAGAAAACTTCTATAACAACTTTGACTAAACTATACTCATTTGTGGAGTAGCCTATGGTATCTAAAATGATACCGGAGTCATACAATTATTATATAAATACAACTTTTAAAAATATTACTTTTGATGAACGCCACCATTCTTTTATAAATTTCACGTTCGCGATAGTTTTTTTATTTACTTTTATTTTTTAAACAGTCCCCAAATGAAATTAAAAACAATAACCAAAATTGAATGGTGGAATGTAAAAAAATAACTCAAACAAAAATTTACCTAAAAATTACAGTAGTTTAATATATATATAACTATATGTTTAGTTTTCAAATTTCTCTTTACGTTTCGGATTATAATTTTAATGACTAATAAAATATTTTTCAAGCACCTTTATGCCAAATATACGCTTTTGTTTCTCTCCACCCCGCATCAGTGGGTGTGAATACTAAGATGTCAGAACATCTAGTCTGATTTGCCGTTGATGTAGAGGTCGGGACTACATCCAGGTGTACCAAGAGTTACAGATCCTCAAATTGTTTCTCACTCTCCGATCACGCAGGTACGGATAAAGTTTTTCAAAGTTATAATTATATTTATAATCCCTTTTACATTTGGATGGTTAAAATGAGTAGAACCAAAGAGTATTGAGATGTGGTGAATAGGATACCCTACATCCATTACTGTTTCCAGACTGTGGTCAGTTTTTTATTGAATCCATTTATATTCCACTATCAGCTTGCTAGGCCTGTCCTAGCTTCATATGCCTTATAATTTAACTTAAGACCAGGACAGGCACAACATCCAATCCCCGGCCGTTACTTTATCATTGTTAAAAGGTAAACCCACATTTCACCAATGAAACATTTTTGGCCATGCCGGGAATCAAAATCAGGGCCCTTAGCTCATTAGGCAGGACCGCTTCCAACTGAGCTAAGGTGTCGGATAGGATAGATACCATACATATATAATGTGTGTGTGTGTGTGTGTGTGTGTGGAAAAACTCGTATGGACAGCGTCAGTAATGAATGGGTGCTAAACTAGTGCAGTTTGAAAGAGAATCCAATAGTCGATGTGAAATAATTGTCTTACTGTGGTTTGGGCATGTTGAGAGGATGAGTGTGGCTCGATTGACAAAACAAATATATGAAGGTAAAGTGTGCGAATCAAAAGGAAGGGAGGAGTAGGCCATATAAGACTTGGCTGAATATTGTAGAAGAATGTGTGAAAAAGAGGAACATTGAGAGTTTTAAGAATAAAGGAGCATGTATGACACGATGTATGGATGTTGTTGAAGCGAAGGGAGTATGCAAGGAAAGGGGGGAAGTGTGGGGAAAGTTAGTGAGGATGGACTAAGTAAGGAGTTGTTTTTGAGCTATATGCACAATTTAATGCCTACCCAGTTAGGGAACGGCGTGATTATGTGTGTGTATATATATATATATATATAAATACATACATACATACATACATACATACATACATACATACATACATACATACATACATACATACATACATAACATACCTTTAGAGTCGAATTTGGTTTAACATGAACAAATCTTAATAAACAAACTATACATTTAATTTGAGTATGGTTTCCACCGAAGTTATTTCTATAAAATCTCGCTCTCTTAAATCTGAAAAAAAACCACACACTGTATTTTACTTAGATTGGTTTGTCTCTCAAAGCTTTTAGCACTCAAGAAAAGCAATGTAAGCTATCTTGTCACGTTTCCATCACCTGCATCAACATCTACAACACCGCTTAGCGTCACAACTCTTGGAAGTGCTGCCTGCCCAAAAAGGGGGGCGGGGAGAAGACATTAACGTTCCACTTTAGAATGGTTCGTAGCTTGCTTGCTCTGCGCCAAACTTTGGATTTACATTTTGTAGCAACTATAATGTTACTCAAGTGTACCGACATTGTACATTAATTAAATATTATAGAATAATTTTATATAAATATATAGACATAAATACATATATTTAGCATCTATAATAGTATACACGCTTAAAAACATTACACCACAAAGTATTATAAAAAACCGTGTTTATTATAATTTAATATGGACATGTAGTGACAATAATAGTGTGTAAAATTCCAAATAATTTCAAGTAGAATTTTAAAAAACTATCATACTACAATACATGCTTAGTGAGTCAGATTCAGTACAAACCAAATACACTTAGCTCCTGCATTGATGAGCATGTGGGCTAGGGGGTCACACTCGTCGGGTCTTGTTTACTATTGATGGAAAGGTCTGACTTTAGATCCCCGTCGGGAGTACAGAGAGTTTGTTTTCCTAAATTATTTTTCCACTGTCCCTCCAAGCAAATGTCAGTGCATCTCCTTTAAAATCATGTACACCGGATACCCACTTTATTGCTGTAAATATACGGATAGCCAGGGTTAGTATCAATTAAATAAAATTACATCACCTTCATTCACAGGGCAAGTTTAGTGAAACATGTAATAATTAAATGGTAGGTAGTTGGTATTTTTATCCTTATAACGAGTTATTTTAGATTTACCATGTCTAATAATCAAGTATAAGGTATCGTACATGCATTTGTTTATTTAAATTTGACTTACTGAGACGATCAACAAACAAACCTAATTTTAAGTTTACCCGCCTCAATGGCGTAATTGGCCAACGCGTTTGTTATGCCGAGGACGCGGATATTGAGGTTCGAATCTCGGTTGGGTGAACTAAGGGTAGTTTTTCCTAAATGGTTTTCCACTCTCCCTCCACGCAAATGCCGGTTCACTTCCTCAAAATTCAACCTCACCCATTCCTAATCAATTAACGTAATTAGTACTTAAGCGTTTAATCCAAACGGGTAGTAGGAAGTAGTGCTAAATAAATAAAAATAAATTAAAATAGTTGAAGTTTCCTGTACATCTTGACTATATATATATATATATATATATAATTAAAATGAGTTAGTTTTTTTACAAAATATGAATAATCATAATTACTGTCTTTATGGATTTGAGTACAGGTACATTACATCGTATTCACAATTGTTTGACAAGGAATTAAATTTTAACATAGTATTAAATAAAGGGTAACTTAATATTCTGTCGATTTGCATAGTACAATGGGACTGGTCGAGCAACATTACTCCTCCTGAATGTGTTAGAGAAATCAGTCTGCCCTGCCTCTAGTGCTCAAGTGCCAGTTTTGATCGGACATGTTCATTTGTATTATACTACCACACAAAAATGAAGTTTCCACTTTGTTATCACCAGAAAAGTTATCAAACGAGATATACAACCATACACTAGCAGTGGGACCGATTATCCTCCCATACTCTCGTATCGACTATAGCGCTAGATGGTTGAGGGATAAGATGTAACTAACGTCAGCCTTTCCAGGTCTGGGCTAGTAGTAATTATATGTCAATCTGTCAATAATATAGTCAACGCCGTTATATTATTAATATATGCATAGTCTCTGAAATCTTCTGAAATTTTTATCAGAAAATATTCCGGAAATATTTAATATCTAATCACCAGTAATAATAATAATATTGCGCGTCTGGGCTACATCATTTGTAGCCCAGTTTGTAGGAAGATTAGCCAGTAATAATTAACTGTTGCCAAGGGGACGCCCGAATGTACTAATCGTCCATTCTTTCAGTGGAAGCTCTTTTCATGTCCCGATGAGATGAAATGAGATGATAGCGAGTATGAGGGTGTGGAACTAGTGGATAATCTTAAACCTAACTTCAGCCTAACTAACTAAAACCTGGTGACCATTGGGGTAATCCCCCTTTCTGGGAAAAAAAACTCGTGGTACCAGCCGGGAATCAAATCCGGTACCCCTAGGCTCGTAGCCACGTGCACTGACCACTTCACCATGGGGCCGTTTATACTCACCCATGTCGTACTAGAACATACAGTACAATACCGACCAAACATATCATTTTTGAATAGTCAGTCCGAAACGTGAACTAGCTAGGAATTTAGACTATTTTAATGCTTCACTAAATACTCCTTTTCCTGGACTTGTCACTCTACCTAACTATAATTTTTCAATCTTATTCATTCTAATTAAACCTTTCCATAGCCTTTGTGAACGACACACTCCAAGTCCATCACTGCTGGAGTGCCTCATGGATCCCTATAGGCCCCACGCTCTTCTGTTTGAATGTGGACGACACACTAAAATCCAAACGCATCACTGCTGGGGTGCCTCAAGAGTCCCTATAGGCCCCACGCTCTTCAGTTTGAATGTGAATGACATTACAAAGTATCCAGACACCAGTTTGACAACGTATGTGGACAACACTACTCTTGTAGCGGAGTCTTGGAGAGGGCTATTGATAGCGGTGTACCTTGAGCGAGACTCCCGCGACTATTGGATATGTGACTAACCACCTGATGGATTAATATCAAAAGGTAAAAGAACACCACCTTAATATTCCCTTGGAATAATTTTATACAGACCAGCACCACTCCGGCTGCTCTGATACCAGATCAGGTGGGTGGACAGTGCTAAGGAACTTGGACTTACATGCAAATGACCAGGATTCGTGCATTCCAGAGCCGGGGTTTGAAAATAATTGTTGACGTACCTTGTACGCCTCTAAGAGTACTTTTCAGAGAGACTTTTATATGCCGAGAATTATTGACAACTCCTAGAACTTGTGAATTCCTTCGACAAAAAACTGCCCTGAACCAATTATCCTCTTATTCTACTGCTTGTGAAGTCCTTCTACAACAAGCTTCACTGAGCCACAATTCCTTTTATACAATATCTTGTGCAGTACTTTTACAACAAGCTTCACTGGGCTACACATACTCGTATACAAGAGCTTGTGCAGTCCTTCTACAACAAGCTGCCCTGATTCACATATCCTCTTATACAAGAGCTTGTGCAGTCCTTCTACAACAAGCTGCACTGAGCAATATATCCTCTTATACACGAGCTTGTGCAGTCCTTCTACAACAAGCTGCACTGAGCCATATATCCTCTTATACAAGAGCTTGTGCAGTCCTTCTACAACAAGCTGCACTGAGCAATATATCCTCTTATACACGAGCTTGTGCAGTCCTTCTACAACAAGCTGCACTGAGCCATATATCCTCTTATGCAAGAGCTTGTACAGTCCTTCTACAACAAGCTGCACTGAGCAATATATCCTCTTATACAAGAGCTTGTGCAGTCCTTCTACAACAAGCTGCACTGAGCAATATATCCTCTTATACACGAGCTTGTGCAGTCCTTCTACAACAAGCTGCACTGAGCCATATATCCTCTTATGCAAGAGCTTGTACAGTCCTTCTACAACAAGCTTCACTGAGCAATATATCCTCTTATACAAGAGCTTGTACAGTCCTTCTACAACAAGCTGCACTGAGCCATATATCCTCTTATGCAAGAGCTTGTACAGTCCTTCTACAACAAGCTGCACTGAGCAATATATGTTCGTATACAAGAGCTTGTGCAGTCCTTCTACAATAAGCTGCACTGAGCCATATATTATCTTATACAGTACAAGCTTGGGAAGTAGCCCTACGTGATAAACACAGTGGGATGCCACAGACGCCCCAAAACCTTGCTCATATAAGCAATACCTGATCAGTAGTGGTATACGGAAGACTCCCAGCCTCCCGTAAATTAGTGTGACAGTAAAATGCGACCACCTATCACTTTAAGATACGGTTTAAATCTTGTTAAGACCTGTTGAGTCAGAAGAGGACTTGGCTTAACCTGTTTTTGTAATCTCCTTTAGGAAGAAGTAGCACATGTTTTCTTCTAAATGATTGACAAACGTTTCGTTAATAAATGTCAGAAATATCTATAAACTAACATTTAATCAAGTCAATTAAGCAAAATGTATGCCCCCTGCTTCAACGCTAGCATGGTATAAGGAGTCAATTTTACAATAGATTATACTGCAGATGACAGGGAAATCGAGGTTCAAATCCCAGTCAAGTGTAATGAGGGTGATTTTCCCTAAATTATTTTCCACTCTTCTTCCCCGTAAATACGGTATCACGCTATCTAAATTCAATCTTCCTCACCACTAGCTCATTAGCGTCATCAGCACAAATGCGTATAGCAGCCTGGACAAGTTGTAAGATGCAGTGCTAAAAAAAACCTTGAAAGCCATCTATATTCTAATTTACAGATACCTAGAATAAATTAATAAAACATATTTTTCCTCAGGTCTGATAACAGCCTTTCTTCCTTTTATTGCGCCTTTAACGGGGCCCCAGAGTGATGAAGCACAAGGAAAATAAACTTATTGCCCCCGTCCTTTTTGTCATGCCCCTGATTACAGCCCCAAACTTCAGAGTCACAAGGTGGGTACCCCTCTCGTCTCTCTGACTATTGTTACGGTATTGATGACCGACCATACCTGAGTAAAAGTGTACAGGATTTTAAGCCCTGTTGTCCTATATCTCGTGTTATGTCCCTCAAGGTAGCCCTGGGATAAGGCGTAAAATGCTGGAACCTTTCTAGCCCTCTCCTCGTGTGATGGCCCTGAAGGCATCCCTGGAAATAAGGTGTATGGGGCTGGAACCTTTCTAGCCCTCTCCTCGTATTATGGCCCTGAAGGCAGCTCTGGAAATAAGGTGTACGCGGCTGGAACCTTTCTAGCCCTCTCCTCGTGTTATGGCCCTGAAGGCAGCTCTGGAAATAAGGTGTACGGGGCTGGAACCTTTCTAGCCCTCTCCTCGTGTTATGGCCCTGAAGGCAGCTCTGGAAATAAGGTGTACGGGGCTGGAACCTTTCTAGCCCTCTCCTCGTGTTATGGCCCTGAAGGCAGCTCTGGAAATAAGGTGTACGGGGCTGGAACCTTTCTAGCCCTCTCCTCGTGTTATGGCCCTGAAGGCAGCTCTGGAAATAAGGTGTACGGGGCTGGAACCTTTCTAGCCCTCTCCTCGTGTTATGGCCCTGAAGGCAGCTCTGGAAATAAGGTGTACGGGGCTGGAACCTTTCTAGCCCTCTCCTCGTGTTATGGCCCTGAAGGCAGCTCTGGAAATAAGGTGTACGGGGCTGGAACCTTTCTAGCCCTCTCCTCGTGTTATGGCCCTGAAGGCAGCTCTGGAAATAAGGTGTACGGGGCTGGAACCTTTCTAGCCCTCTCCTCGTGTTATGGCCCTGAAGGCAGCTCTGGAAATAAGGTGTACGGGGCTGGAACCTTTCTAGCCCTCTCCTCGTGTTATGGCCCTGAAGGCAGCTCTGGAAATAAGGTGTACGGGGCTGGAACCTTTCTAGCCCTCTCCTCGTGTTATGGCCCTGAAGGCAGCTCTGGAAATAAGGTGTACGGGGCTGGAACCTTTCTAGCCCTCTCCTCGTGTTATGGCCCTGAAGGCAGCTCTGGAAATAAGGTGTACGGGGCTGGAACCTTTCTAGCCCTCTCCTCGTGTTATGGCCCTGAAGGCAGCTCTGGAAATAAGGTGTACGGGGCTGGAACCTTTCTAGCCCTCTCCTCGTGTTATGGCCCTGAAGGCAGCTCTGGAAATAAGGTGTACGGGGCTGGAACCTTTCTAGCCCTCTCCTCGTGTTATGGCCCTGAAGGCAGCTCTGGAAATAAGGTGTACGGGGCTGGAACCTTTCTAGCCCTCTCCTCGTGTTATGGCCCTGAAGGCAGCTCTGGAAATAAGGTGTACGGGGCTGGAACCTTTCTAGCCCTCTCCTCGTGTTATGGCCCTGAAGGCAGCTCTGGAAATAAGGTGTACGGGGCTGGAACCTTTCTAGCCCTCTCCTCGTGTTATGGCCCTGAAGGCAGCTCTGGAAATAAGGTGTACGGGGCTGGAACCTTTCTAGCCCTCTCCTCGTGTTATGGCCCTGAAGGCAGCTCTGGAAATAAGGTGTACGGGGCTGGAACCTTTCTAGCCCTCTCCTCGTGTTATGGCCCTGAAGGCAGCTCTGGAAATAAGGTGTACGGGGCTGGAACCTTTCTAGCCCTCTCCTCGTGTTATGGCCCTGAAGGCAGCTCTGGAAATAAGGTGTACGGGGCTGGAACCTTTCTAGCCCTCTCCTCGTGTGATGGCCCTGAAGGCATCCCTGGAAATAAGGTGTATGGGGCTGGAACCTTTCTAGCCCTCTCCTCGTATTATGGCCCTGAAGGCAGCTCTGGAAATAAGGTGTACGGGGCTGGAACCTTTCTAGCCCTCTCCTCGTGTTATGGCCCTGAAGGCAGCTCTGGAAATAAGGTGTACGGGGCTGGAACCTTTCTAGCCCTCTCCTCGTGTTATGGCCCTGAAGGCAGCTCTGGAAATAAGGTGTATGGGGCTGGAACCTTTCTAGCCCTCTCCTCGTGTTATGGCCCTTAAGGCAGCCTTGGATAAAGGTGTGCGGGGCTGGAACCTTTCTAGCCCTCTTCTCGTGTTATGGCCCTGAAGGCAGCCTTGGAAATAAGGTGTACGGGGCTGGAACCTTTCTAGCCCTCTCCTCGTGTTATGACCCTGAAGGCAGCTCTGGAAATAAGGTGTATGGGGCTGGAACCTTTCTAGCCCTCTCCTCGTGTTATGACCCTAAAGACAGCTCTAGAATAAGGGTATACAAGTTTGGTACCCCTATAGATACCACCCCCTCTTTCTTGTTACGGCCTTTCCTTCTGAACCAAGGGTTCATTGTCCTATACCTGGTATGAGCTATATTTATATAGGTAATCCAACTGATTGACCTTGATACGTGTTGTAGACCCATTTAATTGGCTAGCACAAACTGATTGAACAAAGCTAAATTAACTTCGTTTCTACTTATTTAATCTTCCAATACATATTATATTGGGTTCCCCATTCTCTCCCCAGAAAATTACTGGTACATTCTACCTCTCTCACTTTCCTCCTTTATAATCAGCTGCTTCAGAAAGTGCACGTTAATTATCTCAAATAAATGAAAAATGATCTATGGCTCATACATTTTGTCACTCTTCACAAGCAATTTCTCACGCTCAAAATTTAATATCATAAAAGAAAACTATAATCATACTATAATCGATGAATAAGACGGAATCATATCGAGATATAATGTTAATCTACACGCTCCAAACTAATTATTCTGTTCAAAGCCTAAAAATAAAATCTATAGATCAAAAAGAAAATCCAGATTAATTAGACGATACAATATTGATGTGTAGTATTTTCTATCCTCTCCCTAAAATAATTCTCACGCTTAAAGCTCAAGTATACTAATTACAGTATGAATATTAGTTTATTCTCTAAATGCACCCTCCTTTTCTATACCACTAGGACTGTATTGGCATGTAAGGTCCAATATATTTAGGCTCGCGGTAGTCAAAGATCGATTCCAAGTCAGAAGGTATAAGAGTATCTCCTTTTTTAAATTCAACCCCCTCGTCGTAGCAAGGACACATTCGATTACAGACATGCTATAAAATATAAATTGCGGCAAGTTTGCCTTTTGGAATCCAATCGATGAACTTACATACAAACAATCCTGCATGCATACATACAGATGTATATACATAGACATGGTTACATATATACATACATATATGCATAAAATATATAGTCATACATACATAGGTTCCATTCACACACATATATACACACCACTGTAAATAATACGATTTAATACCAAAAATCATACACATACAATCATACATATACCATCATAAATACAATCGCAGCGTCTTACTAACCGTTCGGCTTATACACTGAAGTACTAATTACGCTAATTGGATAGGAGTTGATAAGGTTGAATATAGAGGAAGTGAACCCGCATTCGCGTGGAGGTAGAGTGGAAACCCATTTAGGTAAAACCTCCTCCAGTTCACCCAAGCGAGATTCGAACCTCGATCTCCCCGTCTTCGGCAGTCTAGCTCAACACGAAGCTGCGCATTAGCTAACTACGACACCGAGGGGGGTATCATACATACATACATACATATAGCATGTATGTATATACCATTATTTATAAAACCATCATACTTGAATCCACCCATCCAAACAAGATATATAACCTGCATACATTACATACAAACAAGACATATACAACATAAATACAATACCGGCGTAACATACATACAACATGCATTCAATACAAACATATATACAATTCAGGTACAATATATATAATACATACAATACAAATATTCCGTGCATACAGTATAATTATACAATTAATATCATTCATATATACAGTATATATAGAGGCCCCTACCATGCATGTAAAACATACACACAATACTTTGAAGATTTGCTTAGTTTTTTCTAATTTTACACCTTACAACACTTCGCCACTGTGAAATTCTAGCTGTCTGTATTTTTGAAAATACATATATTATGTGTATTGTATCTATTTTGTATATTGTATATCTCTATTGCATGTATCGATATATGGTATATAATATATTTTATTTATTGTAAGCATCCCATGTATTCATGCTATGTATATTTTGTATGTATTTATCCATATTTTGTATGTGTTCTATGTGCGTATTGTGCTGGTATTTTTGTTACCACTATCTTAAGTATTCTGAATATTTCGTGGTTTATTTATTTTGTCTTTCTTTTCAAACGTTTAATGGTTTAGTATAAACATTTATTCTGTTTCATTACTCACGTTACTTGGTGAGAATTCAGTTTACACTTTATGGAATATTTAATAACAAAGTTGTCTAACATATTCAAATAGTTCTACATCCATCCAGACGTTAGAATTAATATATTTTTAACTGTTTTTAAAGCACCATCTCCAGCGCCAACACAGTTTTACTATGCCATATTTTAGTCAACTATTTCAACGCTCACCCAGACGTAGTGGCAAAGCTAGGAACTAGTCAGTCCTTCGAGCGCTAATTTCAAACCTTGCATGGAATGAACTTATTTAATAAATGCAAATAGATTTGGTTTCCTCTATACAATTAAAAGGATTTATTTTGTTTAAGAACAGTGTTTCTCAGATGGTGGGCACCGGCCCACCAAAGCAAAATGCCGGGCCGCCTAAAATCTCTCGAAAACCTATGTGCTTCGTTTTTGGATTTTCGTTTTTTCACAAAACTCTAAAATACGAGTAAATAACGTTGATTCGTGAATATTGAATAAATAATTCAATTAACTGAGACGAACGACGCTCTTCGTCCGCGTCCGCGCCTCCCTGTGCCACCGCGCGCCGCGCCATTTCACAGTCTCTTTGTTCGCCGCAAAGTAAACCAAGCAATGATGAGGCTGCAAGGCGGTGGGAAAGACACGTGACCACTCTTCAGCGATACAGCACAGGCCGAAACATCTGGCTTTTGTTTTACCCACCCGCACCCGCACCCACTCCACTCGTTCAGTTTTAGTTAAGTGTCGAGAGAGAGCGTATGTTTTCTGTTGTGTTTACTGATTACGTTTAGTTTGACGATGGATAAATGGGTAGTAAAAGAACAAACAAACAATTTGCCTATAACAAACTCTTCGATTAGCACTGACAAACAATCGAGTGATGTTCAGCTGGGCAAGAGTTCTGAGAGTGGCACTAACAAACGTCTTCACAATGTGCAGTTTACTATTCTTACAAAAAAGGAGTCTTGAACCCGACAGTATTCTGAGGATTACATAAAATTTGGTTTCATTAAGGTTGCTGATAACAAACCATTAGTGTTTATTTGTTATGCGGCAATTTCAAACGAGTCCATTAAACCTTCAAAATTGAAGCGTCACTTTGAATTGAAAATATCCGGAATATAGTAATGATCCAAAAGATCTCTTCATAAATAAAAATAGAGAATTAATAGCTACCAAAAATACTATGTCTTCAAATTTTTATCAGGGCGTTCAATCTGAAAACCTTGTAATGTCTTCTTAATAAATATAAATATTAATTGCTGAAACTGGTAATCCTCACAGAATTGCCGAGAAATTAATATTTCCATCAATGAAAATGTTATCATCTCCAATAAGTGATAAGAAACAGGAGAACCCAGTAAATATGCTGGGGCTATCAAATAACACAGTAAAGCGTAGAATTGTGGAGGTGGCAGATAATATCGAAGACACTGTCATAGGTCACTAAAAAAAGTGTAGTTTTTTCCTTATAAATCGATGAAAGTACAGACATATCGGACAATGACAATCTAATCTGTTATGTGAGATAGGATTTTGACAATACAACTCACGAAGAGTTTCTCTTTTGTAAACCTCCGATAACAAGAACAACAGCTGAAGATTTTTTAAAAATTTGATTGTTAGTTACATCATTCAAAATGGCATTGAATGGAAGAAATGTGTGGGACTGAATAGCGATGGAGCACGTGCAATGGCAGGCGCTCATACTGGACTTTTTCCGAGGATCAAAGCAGTAGCACCAGACTGTGTGGGTACATTGTAGCATACACAGATAATCATTGGCCGTCAAAAAATGACAATTGATAAATTTAACAAAATTTCATCCGGGAAGCAGTGAATTACTAAGTTTTCACAAATATAACAGAATTACAAAAGTAGTATAACGTGAGTTCCATGCCGGATGAGATTTTAGCTGCTATCAAGGAGCATCTGATAGGAATGGAGACAAGTCTGAAGGATTATTTCCCTCAATCAACAGCAACAAAGCATGGTTAAGGAACCCATTTACAGTGAACGTAGAATCCGAGACATAATTGGCAGATTCTGATATTGATTCTATAATTGAAATTTTGTGTGATATGGTAATAAAATACATCTTCAACAGAATATCACTAATGGATTTTTGGTTGTCTTGTATTCAGGAGTTCAGAGTTTTAGCAGAAAACATGATAACATTTCTAATTCCTTTTGTCACGGCCTATATTTGTGAAGCAGGCTTCTCAACACTAGTTTTCCTAAAAACAAAAATGGAAACATTTTGTAAGTCAAACCGGACCTAAGAATAAAGTTATCATCTTTTACTCCAAACCTGAAGTTTCTAGTTAACAAGAAACACCATCACACTTCTCATTAATAAAATTATTTTGGTTTAATTTGATTTCTTTACATTTTTGTAAAAGTAAATGCTCCTTTATTACAATGTATGAAAACTGTATGGACATACAAATCTGTTTTATTTTACCTATAGGCCAGTATAGGCGATACAAAATTTAATGGGTTACGAAGGAGAAATATAAAAATAGCCGGGCCACGGAAAAATGTTTGGGGAACGCTGTTGTAAAAACTATCGGGGTTTTCAAAAAAGGAATTCTTTCTTAGTCGTTTTATAGTACGAAAAAATATCTATGGCGTCCTATATAAAATGAATGATTTAAGAGTGAATTAGTAAAGTTAAAGTAATAAGATATGTTTAAAAGTGAGGCACATGATTGATAATTTCATTTGGATGTAGAAATCTCGATTGCAGAGCTGCTATTACGCCGAAAGTATCAAAATCTGTTTTATGGTAATAATTGAAAACCTTTTCACTAATAGTGCATCAGAAAAATCTATTAATCTGATGAGCCTTAGGAATTACGATTCTATTATCAGTTATAATCATTGTAAAGTACTACCACATCCTATTGATGAACTAAATTTACTTATTAACCTTACGTTGGTTTGGGCATTTTGAAAGCATTTTGTAATCATCTGGGATTAAAATTGTTGAAAACAGCGATAGTGGGAGTATTTTGACCAATTGTATGGCGAAAACATTAGAGAAAGTAGCAGAAAATAAGGGAAATGCTATGATGAGTGAAAGAATTAAGTTGGCTGAAGTGTTAAAACCTATGAAAGCTTTAAATAATTGTAAAGCTGTGGAGTGTAGATGGAATCAAAAGTGAAATGCTTACGTTTAGGGTATGGTACTACCTGCCAGATTGTGTGAGTTGTTCAATGTGCGTACTAGAATTTCGAATGTTCCAAATGACTGGAAGAATGCTGTCACTGTTCCTTTGTACAACGGCTAAGGCAGTAAGACTGAATGTAAGAGTTATAGGGCAATCAGTTTGATCAGTATTCCAGGAAAAAAGATTGGGTGAGTCTTTCTTATTTGAGAGGGATCGCGAAAAAAACTGTGAACAAGATTTGGGGTGTGCAATGTGGTTTCATTTTAGGTGAAGTTTGCATGGACCTGATATTTGCAGTGCAACAACTAATTATGAAATGTATGGCGCAGTAAGGAAGAAAGTTTATTGTGCATTCGTTGATCTGGAGAAAGCGTACGATTGTGTGAATAGGAGTATTTTATATGATGTTCCGAGAGAGTATGGTGTGAACGCATGGTTAGTAAATGCAATTATGGTGGTGTGTGATGAAGTAAATAGTGCGTTAGGATAGATGGAGAATTGAGCTTGAGCGATTAGTTTGACATTGATCAGCGCTTTCAACAAGGTTGTGATATGTCTTCATGGTTGTTTAATGTATTCATAAATAATTTTATGAGGGATGCGTGTGAGGACAAGGATGTTGTACAAATGAACAATGTGAATGTGAGAGTGCTGTTAAATACAGATAATGCCATATTACGGGTTTAGAATGAAAGGGACTTACAGAATGAAGAGTACATTAAATCATTGTAATGTGGTGACAGGCAGAATGGATCTTTGTATAAATCTCTACAAAACTAAGGTGATAGTTTTTGATAAGTACGGATCGGGAAATTATTGTCAACTTAGTATAAATGAAAAACTGTTAGAACAAGCGAATGATTTTGTGTATCGGAGCAGAATGTTCTGTAAAAATGTAAGGAAGGATGGATGGTGAAATCTACAGAGAGGTGAATGCATCTCGGAGATTAGTTAGATGTGTGCGGACTATTGCAAAGAATGAAGTAGTATCGAAAGAGGTAAATGTGGCCATATATAAAATTGTGTTGAAATCAACAATGTTTTATTGATGTGAATCGAGGGTATGTTGGGAGAAACAAAAGAGCAAGGTAAATACGGTTGAAATGAGATATTTAGTAAATGTATGTGGAAAAACTCCTATGGACATAGTCAGTAATGAATGGGTGCTGGTGATGTGCTGTTTGAAAGGGAATCCAATAGGTTAATGTGAAATAAGCGTCCTACGTTAGTTTGGACATACTGAGAGAATAGGTGTTTATCGAGTGACGAAGCAAATAAATTAGCGCAGAGTATCTACTTAAAAAGCAAGGGGTAATCCATATAAGACTTGGCTAAATGTTGTAGACAAATGTGTGAAAAAGATAAACATTAAATATTTTAAGAATAAAAGAGCATTTATGACTCGGTATATGGATGTGTTGAAGCGAAGGGAGTATGCAAGGATAGGAACGTGTGAAGAAAGCTAATAAAGATGGAAGTACGGAGTTGTTTATTGGGCTATATGCACATTTTTTTGCCTACCCACTATGGGGACGGAGTGATTAGGTATGCGTATGTATGTATTGTCTTATTCAAATTTAAATGTTGGAGAGGATATTAAGAAAACTTTGGACCTGAGCCTTTACATTAATGTTAAGTAGCCAGAACTAATGGAAAAGAGAAAACCCAACTCAAAGTTGTTTTGTAGTACATATTGTTTAAAATATATATTTGTTTTTAAGCTGATTCGGGAGTTAGTTTAAAATTGTAAAGACGAAAGTTTCGTTTTATTATGTATTATTGTTCAATAATTTTTATTTCCTGAATCAAAATTAGACTTATTTTGATTGCGTTGTTAAAAGTGATGAATTTCCATTTCATCTAAATTATAAAAGTAGATCTGTATTTAAGTGGTGCATCTGTAGGATAGCACTCATAAAATTGAATTAAAGTATAATAATTAAATTCAATATTTTGGTTTAAAATTTATTTTATATTTAGTGTATGATTTTAGTTTACCACCAGAAATGTAAATCGTCTTGGACCCTGGTTTTCCCATTGTGTAAGTCTTATCTAGGTGGCCGGACAACTCCAGTGGTCCCAAGAGCGGGGGTTTTAGTGTGAAGCGCTGATATCCAGGAGTACAGCAAGGAACAGAGCTGCAGGAGTGTTGATATTTATGAGCAAACATATATTTCCATGAATCAGAGAATAATTAGATGGCACCCATATATCTGAGGAATATAATATAAGGTATCTTCTATCTTTCTTTTCAAAAATACAGACACAATTAGAATTTCATAGTGGAAACGAAATGTGAAGTGTAAAATTAAAAAAAAAAAAGAATCAAATTTCACAATATTGTAATTATGTTTTGCACACATGGTATGAATTTACTGCATACATGAATAATATTTTATTTTATACTTTAGCACCCAGTCTAACTACCCGTTCGGGATGAATTACATTAATTGTATGTATTGAATGAATGGAATATAATATGTATTGTAAATATTAAATGAATTGTATTTATGTAATATACGTCTTGTTTGAATGGAAGAATGATGGTTTGCTTGGAATAGATAATGGTATATATGTAACTGTTATATGTATGATTGTATCTATATAATGGTATTATGTGTAGTATTATATATGTATGTTCATTGATTGGATACCAAAAGGCAAACTTGATGCAATTTATATTTCAAATCATATTAATGATCCATTTGTACTTACTACGATGAGAGGGTTTAATTTAGAGAAGGAACTACTCATAGCACATCTGACTTGGAATCAAACTTGGACAACTGAATACCTAAATCCATTAGATTTTATATTTCAATCAAGTCCTAAAAATATTTAAAAGGAGAGTGAATCTAGATAGCTTATTTTCACAGAATTACTGGTATACTTGGACTTTAAGAGCGAGAATTATCTTAGGGAAATATGGAAAATCTAAATATCAATATTGTATTGAATTATTCTTCGAAAATGTTGTTATTGATTTGTGAAATTTATACATAGATTTTTAGAATGATAATTATCTTGGAGAGAGAAGGAAAACCTAATATATCGATACTGTTCTGTCTTATTCATCGGTATTTTTTAAAATTTAAATTAGGCATTGAGTGAGATAAATTGCTTGGGGAGAAGAATTAAACGTATTAGCCTTGTCATTTCATTTGTTTGAGGTATTTAAAGTGCAATGAACCGACTGATTATATTAGCATACTAAAGTATTAGTAGTAAAGGAGGAAATTGAGAGAGCTTAAGTGCACGAGCATTTGTCTGGGAAATAAAATTGAAAAAACCTATATCTCTTAGCTTCACAAGAGGGTAGAAGAAGTGTTGAAAAGGGGTCGGGGGGTGATTTGAGCCAATCAATATTCTAGTTGTGTTTAAAACACTTACCAAGTTCAGTCATTGAGTTTATCCATGTACACTAAGCTCATGACAGAAATTGAACCTCGGACCTTTTACTAAGTAGACAAACGTGCTTTCTTCTATCATGTTAGGAGACGAACCCGGGATCTCTTACTGAGTATGTGGGTATGCTAACAATTGAATTTGGTGTAAGGGAGAGGATAAACAAGATTATGATTATCGAACATAGGACAGAAAGAAGAGGAAGATGGATAGATAGTGCAGCGGGAAGAGGGAAATGTAGGAACCACCAGCTGATCAAGTATGGACCTATTCATTTCTGAGAAACTCCACTCTAGTTGTGTTGCATGCCGCTAGTGTAATTAGTAGCGCTAGTTAGGTTATACGCCACCAGAGTAGTCACGAGCAATGATACTCTAAGCCCTAAGATAATTAGTGGTCAATAATTTGGTAGCACGTGTACTACAGAAAGTTAACAACCGTGAAGTTGGTAGCACTGGCAGATGCCATGGTAATCATGTTAATATCTAATTGGATTTGCCATCTTGCACATTTCCTGAACCAGCTCATACTAAATTTCCTTACGGTTCACTTTTATTTTATTTTTTTCTACAAATAAAGTTGGAATGAGAAAAGCAAAAAAGAAATATATATTAACATTTTTTTAAAGATATATGCACAGACTGTAAGTTATGGATGACCAAAGTCTACCTTTATTAAAGGGTAGAGGATAAGGTATAGGATTTATCTCTAAGTAAATGCAACATTATTCGCCTGGAGAGAGGATGTAAAAATCTCATTTACTATTCTGAATTATAAAGCTACTCTCAGTTTAACTAAACAGAGATTGACCATGGTTAAGCTATCTATTTTGGGAGTAAAAGTCTATTTCTTTTTTTTCCAAATATTATCGTAGGTTACTAGATATTAGAAAGTCTAAAAATTTAATT
The DNA here is from genome assembly GCA_902151455.1 of Timema bartmani. Lineage (NCBI taxonomy): Eukaryota > Metazoa > Arthropoda > Insecta > Phasmatodea > Timematidae > Timema > Timema bartmani. The sequence goes on from CABFWB010001801.1 coordinate 129,467, forward strand.
CATTAGATTTTATATTATGTGAAATGCATTTTGTAGCAAGTCGTCTCACTATCCATTCGGGATATCCACTTATGCCTTAATTACGCTAATGGTTTAAGGATGAGGAAGGTTGAATTTAGGTTAAGTGTACCCACTTTTGCGTGGAGAGAGTGTGGGGAACCACTTAGGAAAAAAATCACCCTCAGTACATTCTAACGGGATCGAACCACTATCTCCCCATCATTGGAATTGCAAGAGTAGAGCCTTAAGTTATGAGGGCACCGAAGCGGGTTGTGTGAAATGCAAATTTAACTATTGCATGCAAGGTTTATTGTCAGTAAAATACGTCGATAGTAAATCAAATAATTCACATGAAGCCGACTTTAAAGAGAGAGTATTAGACGTTTAGGAAGAGCGATAAAACCACGCAGTCTGAAGTTTATCTATTAAAATTCCACGCTATCGATTCTGTGTTTCCGTCTAGAGCAGAAGTCTTCAACCTTTACTGTTCGCGTACTATATAACCCCAGCTATTATTTCTCTCCAACTTTGTACTCACAAAAGTTGTTGGTTCGTAGTGAAGCTATATTATTTATATCTAGAAGATAGAGAGAGAAGTGGGTCACAATGCTTGCCAACTGGCCCCGTGGGGTATGGTCAGTGCATCTGGCTACGAGACTAGGAGTGGTACCGTGGGTATTTTTCCCGAAAGGGGAATTACCGCAACGGTCAACAGGGTTTGGTTAGTTAGGCTTAAGTTAGGTTTAAGTGTTTTCACTGGTTCCACAACCTCATACTCACCATCATCTCATCTCATCGGGACATGGAAAGAACCTTCACGGAAAGGATGTACGATTAGTACATTCGGGCGTCCCCTGGGAGACGGTACATTAGTACTGGCTAATCTTTCCCCAAACTAGGCTATGAGTGCTGTAGCCCAGATGTGCTCTCTCTCTCTCACTCTCTCTCTCTCTCTCTCTCTCTATATATATACTAATATAAATTTATATCTAATATAATATTATTATAATGTATTTAATACATATTATAATAATATATATATATATATAAACATAAAATGCTTGTTGAGGCTATAGCTTTAGAGTTACTTTTTTAAGTGATTATAATGATTATAGGAAGGTGCAAAATTATAAATAGAAATGTAAGCGGTTAAAATGATAGAAACTGTTAGGTTGCTGATTAGCTTCCCTTTGGTTACTCACCTCTGACAATTGCTTGCTGACTTATGTCTTGTGTTTAGGCGTGCGGCACTGTTATCGTATCTTTTAAAATATCCACCGGGCTATTTGATTCTCTTTTGAGATATTTTCGTGGAATTAGTAATAATCATTATACAAGCAATTTGTAATAATTAAATCAATCACGTGGACTTAACGTCACGCTCATTTGGTGGGGGTACTGCGAGTGATTTTTAATAAAGGGTTACCCTCTTCTAACCCCCAAGAAAATAAAGGTACATTTCATCTAAATTAGACCTACTCCAAAAGTGTGATAAAATGTAGATATCCCTGAGAGGATAGTAAGATCCAATGAAAATATTAATTTTAAAAATTAGGATAAGAACTCTTGTAGATAATGAAGGGCGTCACGATGTTAATAAAGACCAAAATTGGGCTCAATCTGGCAGAAGGTTGAAAAACACATACAAATAAGAAATATATACATGTATATTTAATATATATTTATCTATATAAATATATATTTATATGTATATGAATATATATCTATACACATTTTACGTACCCCCGGAGTATGCATACCCCAGGTTTATTACCCCTAGTTTAGCTAAAGGACGTTAGTTACGGCACAGTAGCGCTCTCTCTTTTTCCGACGTTTGGAAGATCCCTTATAAAATATTAACTTGTATCCTGGAGCTTTAACTTGTGTTAATATTAATTACAACATTTGTATGCAAGAAAAATATATTAAAGATAATACATTAAAGAGTTATTTTTAAAATATTCACAAAAGGCTTATATTTATTTGTATGTTTGTGTGTGTGTGTGTGTGTGTGTGTGTGTAAAATAAAAAAGTTTTAAAACGCATCGTGTGTTTAGGTAAACAAAATAAAGAAAGCTTTGCCTGTTTGTCTTTTTTCCCCAAGGAACTCGTTCAGGTCTCAGAAGAGGAAAGGTAAACAAAAGATTGTCTACACTAGGATCATTAGTTAACTGAGCTTACCTTTTATCAGCAACAGGAATGATGTTTTCTTCACAGCGCTTAGCAAGAACTTACCAACAGGAACATTGTGGGCTAAGATTTCATAAGATGTTAAGAATATACATTTAAACAGTATTTCTAATCATCGATATTCTTAAAATTTAGCAATTTGATTGGTTTTTTGTGAAGGGTGGGGATCATCTCAACCATAAGCACTTAAATAAATATATATATTAATATTAACGGCAATGTGTGTAAATCAGGCATTCTATAAAATGCCCAGGCTTTTTATAAAATTCTTAAGTGGTTTTAGCAAAGTATAAAATAAATTAGTTTTGCTGTTGTATTTCATATTTTTCTTAGGAAATTTATAGAATAACCAATCACTATATATTACCGAGAACAATAGCTAACCTAACCTAACTTAACCTTACCATACCTAACTACCCTATTCTAAAATAACCTAACCTGACCAACTTAAATCCTAGAAAAAAGGTGAACCTGCAAGAAAACAGCGCTAGACTTATATACAACTGGATAAAAGAATTGATTACATATTCTGAGACTTCAAAAAGACAAAGTACTTGAAAATAATTATGAAATACAACAGCAAAACTTGTTTATTTCATACTTTGTGAAAACCACTCTGGCATTATATAGAAAGGCTAGGCATTTTATAGAACGCCTGTATTTCACACATTGCCGATGACATAAATATTTATTGTCAGTCAATTTTGGCTGCCTTGGTGTAAAGTGCTCGCCACAGGACCCGATGTTCGTGGGTTCAAACCCAGCAGCTGAGGTAGCACAACTTCCTTCAGGTGGGAAGTAAAGCCATCGGTCCCATGTCGATTGTAGATGTAAAAGAACCCTGGAAGGTATGTGAAAATACCTTTCCCGGCAAAATTGGTAGGCCCTTTTGAACTCGTTAATAGAAATTCACCGTGGAAATGCAACGGGGAACCACCACACTTCCTTAACACCTCTAGTACATTAGATTTCTACCAGATGGTGCAGGCAGCTCTAGCCAGCTGAAGGGCTGAGAGTATGCTCAGCTCAAGATGGAGAAAAATAACATCAAACCAGCCTTCGAGTTGTTGACTTGTGTATTATTTATATATTTATTTAAGGTCGGACACAAAGCTTATTTATCGTTTTATTCCACTTAAAAGAAATTATTATTCACAGCACTTCCACAAAAGGTCTAACTACCATAGCTTCAAAATGGTGACCGACGAATTTAAACCATGTGATTGAACGTGACGGAAACAAGTTCTTTACAGTGATGCACCCACGCTGTGGATACAAATATTTTATTAATTTTAATATTTCTAAATACGATAAAAATAATTATAGAATAATTTATTATATATTTAAAAAATGACAAGTATTTTATATTTTCCAAGTAAATACGATGCCTGTATTAAAAGGTATTAATGTGTCGACTATATTACATATCATAGATAACATTCCAAAACGGAGAATAAATACTTTAATTATGTTTAAAATGTTGTTTCTGATTGGGTAAAAGAAATTATTAAAAGTTATGAAACATCGTAGGAAAACGTAAGTTTTCCTTATTTTAAATGTAAAATATAGCATGTAATTAAAACACTTAACATTCATAACAAAACAGTGATATTTTACAAGAGTTGGCAACCCAAAACCTAAACATATGATTTTTGAACTGTCATCCAGGATAAAAACATAAACATATAAACAAAAATATAAACAGAATCTATATATATATACTTACTATAATAAATAGGCTCGTTTGCGAGTTTGTTTGTACGTGTGTGCGCTCGAGAGAAATTTGAACACCGCTGAACCGATTCAGACAGGACATTCACTCGTATGTTTGTTATACACTCAAGACGAATAGTGACTATTATTTTTTCCCTTTTAAGACTCAATAGAAATTATGGGTTTTCAAATATTGGGTCTTAAACCACGAGATCATGTTAATTCTCCCATGAATATGGTCTGTTATTAAAATAATGTTCATTTGTTGTCAGTATAATGTGAGCTCCAAATAAACTGCAATTCCAAAGAGTGATTACGAAACACACTTCAATCTTAAATACAAAGATGAATAATGGTTTAGTCAGAATTATTATTTTATATTAACAATAGTAGGTAAAATTGTATTACTTTGACAAATAAAAACTGCACATATTTAACGTTCCTCATATTTATATTATTTGATCTTATATTTACAAAAATAAATACTAAGACAACCAATTACTTCTACTATGAAGATGGTACTGTAGGGGTGGCGAAATAAAGGCAGTATTTTTGCAATATTTGTAGCAAAAATATTTGCTGTCTAAATAAATAAAATACTTAACCAGTAGAAATACACAGGTCAGTTAAATTTCCCACTCAAAGTCATCTCAACATTTCTTGAATATTCATCATGGGTGTTTTAGAATTTAATGAGAACTTTTTATCTTTATTTAAAATGTTTTTTATCAAATGCTAATATGCTCAAGGCAAATATTCAAAAACTATTAATATTAATATGAGTTGAAATTTACTCTATGTTTTAATGGAACACTATATTTTTTATTTTGAATAAGAGATTATTTGCCGTAAAAACTTCAAAAATATCTATCTTTTCTTGTGTTCCCCTCCATACCAAGGCAGCTTACGCTCAAGAACAGCGAAATAAATAATCACATATAATTAGCCTCAAGCAATATAAAGAGAATATAAGGTAAATCCAGTTGGAGAAAGACATATGATTGTCTGAGCGTGTGACATCACTCAGTACACAAGACAACGTGTTTCATACACAAAGCAATAATTTTCTTTAAGTCATATTCATAATTAGCACCTAATCCTGATATAAATATTGTTATACGGAAGACAAATTAAGTTGTTAAAAATCAGGTCACATTTTGTAAAGTTAAATAATAAATAAACCTTTTAAATCATTACCAATGTCCTATTAACTTTATTACACTTCATTAAAAAAAAAAAATATGTATGTTTGGATGTCTTCTTATTGAAATATAGTTATTGTGTACCGGGTGACGCAAGCAATGACGTAATCAAATTCCTCCAAGTGGTGCTACCTTTCTATTCTCTTTACTTTGACTGCAAGGTTCCGGCGTATCCCGGGTAGAAAACTAATCATTACTCAATTAAACAGTACATACTGCTTGTGAAAAAAATTGGACACCTATTTAAAATCACAAATTTAAAATCGTGTAATTTAAGTTTTTAGGCTAGTAATATACTGTATGTAAAAGTTAAAATAAAAAAAAACAGCTTTACACCATCACTTTTCCTTTATAAGTAAGAGAGTACAATATCAGCTTTAAAACTTGTTGAAAGTGCCCGGCGCTACTCAGGTCATCTTTTTTAAATTTCTTTGGTTGAAATTTATCCATAAAGAATAATTTCAACAGAAAATTAATCGCTATTACACTATATATCACATAGTGATAGTGAACCATATTGAATACCTTTTTATCATCACAAACCGGCGATCAAGTGAATAAAGTATTAAGGCTTGTAATGTCTAAATAAGTAAAAATAAGTTCCAATTCGTGACCATCAGTTTTCACTTAATACATTTTTAATTATAAGTTTCAGTTTTTCAGCTCTATTGGTTATGTAATCATCTCAGCAAGTATTCCACGTAGTTAAGGTATAATACTCGCAATACATATAAAAGTAAATATAAAGACTCCATTCGATGGTTTCCCTCAGTAATTATACCAAGTTTAAGATTCAAATGTTCCTTCGTTTGGCATCTATTCACACTAGCAAGCATGTAGCTTAAGCTTTATGATTCACAATATGTGAGAGCAAAAGCTAAGGCTACTCTATACTGCGATTGAAAATGTTTTAGGATCCGCGTGGTGGGTAGGCTGGGGCGCATAGTTGCCACATAGTGAGAATTGGCGCGTTACTACTATGCAAGAATACTCAGTGACTGTCAAGAAATCTGGCTACGTGCATTGGTTGCTATGACAACTACCCTTCATAGATTGGTTGAGTATGTGACGAGCTTCCACCCCTCACTCAAGCTGCACTGGCCTCAATCTTAAAGCAGTTTAAAAAGAAAGTAGGCTATTGCCAAGTTTACACGTTCTATGTGTCTGGCTTTTAAATTCCCGAACTAGTAGTTATATTGTCTAGTGCACCCGGTTTGATATGGATGTAAAACAAATCAAATCTAAGGAGCACACCCTAAATAGTTAATTAACCGCTTACGTAAGTAAAGTTTAAAATGTGTTAGTTAATAGAGTTTAAAGATACACTTCCCCATTACTCACACGGCTTAAAACTCGCTAGATTTGATTTTAAAAAATAAGTCCCAAGTGCATACACTGGGGTTTCACTAAGTGCACATGAAAAGTACAACCTTTCTATGAGTTTTTGCTCTCATAGCTGCCCACACTGGTGGACACGGGGTTGAAGGTGTCATGATCTCAATATGCAATCAACTCCGCCTTTTTACTTTACATCCATTACTGTTTCCAGCCTATGACCTCGCTCAGTTTTTTATTCAAGTCATTTATTTTTCACTCCCGGCTTACTATGCCTGTCGTAGCTTCATATGCCCTATAATCTATCTTAAGAATAGGACAGGCACAACCTCCATTCTCCAGCCGTTAACTCATCACTATGAAAGGGTATAAAACCACATTTCACCATTAATAAATTTTCAGCCATGCCGGGAATCGAACCCGAGACCCTAAGCAGACACGCTACTGACTTAGCTAAGGTGTCCGATTCAACTTCGCTTCTAATAAGCCTTAAGGACCCAGATATTTGGCTCACAATGTCCAAAGGTAACTAAAACCGAAATGTGTTTCCACGTTACCTTTGTTGAAAGGGGTCAGGACCAAAACAACAAAAGATCACTTACAGAATAAATTGTATTGAGATTTATTAATTAATATTAATAATAATAGTAGGATATGTTCTGTTGCTTGCTTTTTTTATCGTATGACCTGGAGGTATATAGTTATGAAGTTGTGGAGCTGGTGTGAGTCATAACCTAACTTGAGCTTAATTAAACAAACCTTAGTGACCGTTGGGATCATTCCTCTTAAAAGAAAAATACTCAAGCTATCAGCCAGGAATCAAACCCAGGACCCCCAAGCTCATAGCCAAGTGAACTGAACACTACACCATGGGGCCGGCTTGTTGCTTAATGACACTGTTTTAGTGAATATTTTTTATCTATCCTTCTCTAAAGTATATGCTTTTCCAAACTCTATTTTACACTGTACGTCTTACTTTACATACATTCAATAATCCTAATAGCATTCATAACACACCTTAGCATTTCTTTTCCTGTCGGGTTCCCTTCTTCACTCTTGTCTTAGTCATATTCACCCTATCTTGTTTCATTGCTAGACGCGCCTCTCACAGCCTCTACGGTGGCTTCATCCCGTCAGATTTAATTCGTTATAGCTTCATACTCACTATGGATCAAGTATATAATTCAAAATGATTTCTCATTGATGAAGTGTAGTAGCTATTTGAGTGACACTTCATCTTTTCCCTCTTACGTCACACATTCAGTAGTTTTAAGCCAGCGCGACAGATGTAATTAATGTATAGTCGCCATTCCCACATTCCTCGATGCCTTATCGGCAAAAGAGATGGTGTACAGCGAAGAAGCCTGTTTGTCTTGATATGTCTATTCTTGTTCAACCGTGGTTTGAAACTTAAACCTTAACTGTGGGGTGCAGTGGCTGTCTGCACTCAGGCTTTAGTCCCCTTTCCATTCCATAATTTCAGTTTCTTTATGTGGTACAGAAATAAGAAATCTGGTAGAGAACCAATTTCTTCAATTTTTTTTAGCGCCACGTCTTACTAACCGTTCGGGCTATACGCTTATGTACTAATTACGCTAATGGTTTTAGGGATTAGGGAGGGTATATTTGTAAGAAATGTACCAGAATTTGCGTGGAGGGATCGTGTAAAACCAGTTTGTAAAAACAAACCTCAGTACATCCGACCTAGATTCGAAACTCAACTTCCCCGTCATCGGGAGTCTAGTCTACTATGAGAGTATCGAATTAGATCACGTGGCCTCCGAAGCGGGTTTCTCCAAGTATTAAATTTATACAACCAAAATTTTGTTTTCTAGGACTTATGATGGAATGACATGTAGTCTTAAAAGTTTCCATTTTTAGTTTACTATATCTAAAGTTTATGGTTTATAATAATCGAAATTTTAAACTCATAGTGAAATGTATTTGGTTCGGGGGGAAAACAGATTTAGAATCATTATAGCAGGAATTTCACCGCAACAAGATTCAGAGTTTACTGTTTATTTCATAGTAAAAGAAAATAACCCAGAAGTTAGGACCATAGTGGAAAAACTTAAGATAAGCTCGCCACTCTACAGAATACCTTTCCATGTTTTATAGTTTTGGAGCTACCCGCATGGATCTTCACATGGTATAAAGTGTCGAACTTACAACATAATGCAAGTGTAAAGATAATTCACCGGTTGGTGGGAAAGTTGGGTATTAAATCCCAGCCGTGTGACTATGTGGTTTTCACGTGTGATGCCTCATTTTAGTTTCTCCTTCCTCTATCGATGTTAATGTGGGCTCACTTCCTCTTTTCTCTTACACATTCCTATTCAATTGGAAACCGTTTTATTCCCCCTAATTCTAATGTGAACGTATCAATAACAGATTTTTAAAAATCCAGTTTATTTAACGAACTAATTAAAACCAATTTACTTTAGACGAACAAAATGTCAGACTCATCTAGTCTGGTTTTTCCAGTGACGATCGAGGTTCTAATCTCGGTCGGGTGTACTGAGGAAGGATTTATCTAAAAAGTTTTCCACTCTCCTTCCAAGCAAATGTGGGTACACTACCCCTAAATATAACCTTCCTTAACCCTAAAGCCATTAGCGTGATTAGTATATAAGTTTATAACCCAAATGGGTAGTAAGACACGGTGCAAAAAAAAAGTAATATTAGCTTCCTTACGATGGCTGCGTAGTGCATATAATGATGTAGTATTTACTATTTTGATTCTGTGAGCATTTAAAAATTTTAATAAAGTTTGGTAAGAAAAATTCAAAAATTACCTTTTAGATATGTCATTAAATTAATCAAAAAATAGAATTGATAGTTTATATGTTGTTTTTCATCAATATAACATTGATGATGGTAAAATATCGAAACGTTATTTAGATGGTCAGCGATATAATCGTGTTGCATATTATTTTTAAAAAGAATAGAGAAAATCACAAACAAATGGTTAGTGAATTAAAGTTTAAAAACAAATAAAAGACTACCACTTTGAATAGTTATTATAGACATTTTTATCTGTCCATATACTTAAATTTGAGGTCTACAGAGTTGTATTGAAAACAAACAAAATATATTTACATAACTCTCCCTCCCACTTCTATATGGTCAATGCCCAATGTTTATCATGAACTGGCACTGGCACTCAAGTAAAAGTCTACATCCCTAATATTGTATTTTAGAGCTTCTAGACTGTGAAAGATGTCATTTTTTATATTGTACTAATATAATAAATCAATAAGCTCTTAAATGTTAAGTCAGTCAGATGATAAAACAAGATTAAGTATTTTTACTACGATTTCACTCTTTACACGTTTTAAAATGATAGGCAATGTAAGTAGTTAGCAGGGTGAGCTGGATCACTTTGACAT